>APFE030502837.1:95063-160229 GCA_000404065.3 Pinus taeda | reverse complement strand
TCTGAAACCTCTCCCTTTAAAATAAGCGTGGGCTATTTGAGGTGATTTGTAAAAATGTACTATGATACAAAATATTCACCCACTAAAAATTTAAAACCCCTTAATTTCGCCGAAGGGTGAACATTCGCCCCAAAATTTTCCATGATGTGATTAATAAACCCAAGGAATTTATATTATAAATCTAATGGATTATAAACCTAAGGGATTTATATTAAACCCTAAGATTACTATTATAAACACAATGAATAATATTATACGTGAAGAATATGAACCCTTAGATTAATAAAACCAAGGTATTAGTATTATAAACCCAAGGGACTAATAAAATTTAGGGATTAATACTAAAAACCCACATGAATAATATTGAACCCAAGGGATTAATAAGGTATATAAACCCTAAGATAAATACTATAAGCCCTATAACGCAAATGGTTCAGCATGGTTGATTTTAATATTGAGAGAATATTAGTGGCAATGCGGCATTAAACCATTCTTGACTATGGTTGAATAAGATTGGTCATGGTTTACCATGGTTAATTTTTGTATTGAGACAATACCTCTCACAATGCAACATTGGACTATGGATGAACATGGTCGTCACAATGTGATGCTTGACCATGAGACAATCTTTATCACAATGTGACCATGGTTGACCATGATTGACCCAAGGAAATAATAAACCCAAGGGATTAATACTGAAACCCGAAGAAAATAATATTAAACCTAAGGGATTAATATTCTAAACCTTAAAATAAACATGGTTTACCATGGTTAATTTTCATAGAGATAATCCTTGTCACAATGTGACATTTGACCATAGTTGAATATGATTAACCATGATTGGTTTTCATATCGAAATAATCTTTGTCACACTGTGATTAATAAACCCAATGGATTAATATTATAAACCCAATGGATTTATATTAAACCATATGATTAATATTATAAACCATATGAGTAATATAATACCCTAGGAATATGAACCCTTAGATTAATAAAACCAAGGGATTGATATTGTAGACCCAAGGCACTAAAAAACACAAGGGATTGATACTAAAATCCCAAGGGAATAATATTAAATTGCAAAGGATTAATGTTGTAAACCTATGGTATATAAACCCTAAGATAAATATTATAAATCATAAAACAAACAATGGTTGACCATGACTCTTTTTCATATTGAGATAATCTTTATCACAATGTGATGTTGGACCATGGTTGACCATAATTGATTTCATATTGAGAGAATCCTTGTGACAATGCAATGTTGGATCATATTTGACTATGGTTGACCATGATTGACCATGGTTGATCATGGTTGATTTTAATATTGAGGCAATCTTTGTCACAATGAGACAATGGAGAATGGTTGACCATGGTAGACCATGGTTGTCACAAAGTGATGTTGGACAATGATACAATCTTGTCACAATTTAACCATGGTTATTGACCATTACTCAGCATGGTTTACAATGGTTGATTTCCATATTGAGACAATCTTTGTCACAATGTGACATTAGACTAGTGTTGACCATGACTAAGGATGATCAACCATAATTGACCATGGTCAACCATATTTGACCAATGTTTCACCATGCTTGACCACTCTTGACCATCATTGATTTTCGTAATGAAAACATCCTATAATAAACGTGAGATAATACTATAAACCAAGGTATCTAAACCCTATGATAAATATTATAAAGAATAAAATAAACATCATTGACCATGGTTGATCATGGTTGATTTTCATATTGAGAAAATATTTGTCACAATGTGACCTTGGAGAGACAATCTTTCTCACAATAGTGACCATGGTTGACCATGGTTGATTTTGATATTGAGACATTCTTTGTCACAATGTAAAATTGGACCATGATTAACCATAATTAATTATAGTTGACAATATAAACTATAATAATATTAATATTATAATATATAATTAATTAATAATTAACTAATAATAATATAATATAATTTTAATTAATTAATAATACACACAAATATAATAAATTAAATGAGGATATAGTAAAATATAATTAATTAATTAATAATATAATATTATCAATAACAATTGTGCAACAAATTAATTTGTTTGTGAGGAGACATATAACCCTCCAACACCTTCCCCATTAAATTTTGATGTGTATGTTGTCTTCTGGTTGTATAGAAATTATGAGAAGGTGGAAATTATGATAAGGCATTTGCTAATTTACATTAGGTGAGTTTGTCCTTCCTTAAACCAAAGATGGCTCGCCTAATGAACTATTTACCTATCATAATAATAATTCAAATAATTAAGCTTTTTCTAGTCGAATTTAATATGGTAAAGTATTATAAGGGTGTTGATTATGATAGTTGAACCAAAAAAATACTTTATATTAAGAGGAAATTAGAATGATGCGATGAAAAGTGAATTACTAGGTAATAATAAACTAATCCATATTAAAATGGAAACACTTCATATTATTTGTGATTTTAGTTAATAAAAATTATGGAAATTAATTTTCAAAAATATAAATATATATACTTATAGAAATATTTTCAAATTGTTACCTTCAAAAATTACAAATAGGTTGCAATTTGTTTGGATAATTAAGTATGGTTTAGTATTATAAAGCATATTAACTTATTATAAACCTTACATTAATGTTAATTATTATTAATTTCTATTTATTATATCTTCTCACAATTTTATTCAAAAAAAATTCAATACCAATAATTATGTAAATATAAACTCTCTCAATATAAATCATATTTTTAACATTAATTAAAGTTTGTAGTAGTTGCAGCTCTAGGTCAGGAGGTAGAGTCTGATTTGGGATGTTCTTCCTAGAGGTTATAGTAGAAGCTGGTGAAATTCATTGCATTTTATATTAATCTTATATAATATTATTATATAAGATTAATATAAAATGAGTCTTTAATATTAACTTTAAGAATAAATAAAATTGATATTGATTATTACATTTTATTATTAAACTTCAATAATTAATATCAATATTAATTATCAAACTTTACATTTCTCCTTCTTTTTCTCCTTCTCCTAAAATTTCTCTCAATACCAATAATTTTGTAAATATAATTTTTTTCTCTATAAACCCTATTTTTAACATTAAGTACTACTTCTTACATCCTCTCATAATTTTATCCAAAAATTTCTCTCACTACCAATTATGTAAATATAAACTCTCTCAATATAAACCTTATTTTTAACATTAATTACTACTACTTACATCCTCTCATAATTTTATCATAAAATTTTTCTCAATACTAATAATTTTGTAAATATAAACTCTCTCAATATAAACTTAATACTAATAATTATGTAAATATAAACTCTTTCAATATAAACTCTATTTTTAACATTAATATCTACTACTTATATCGTTTCATAATTTTATCATAAAATTTCTATCAATACCAATAATTATGTAAACATAAGTTCTCTACATATAAATCTTATTTTGATTAATTACTATTAATAATCTTATTATATAAGATTAATATAAAATTAAAATAATAAATAAACAATAAATAAAATTGATATTGATTAACTTTTACATTAATATTAAAATAATCTTCTTCTTGTTAATATTAATTATTAAACTTTAACATTATGTACTAGTTTATGTACTAGTTCATATAGTACCAGTCACCATTAAATGTATACACATCAAACCAGTTGCGAAGTATGGATGGATTTGGCTCAGCCGCGTAAAAAATTCACCCGCGATTGCTACTGGATAACCAAGCGAAGAGTGGTTTGTTAGGTAAGCCGCCAAACTAACGAACGCTAAACTATGCAGTGTATATTGCCACCGTTTGGGTGAGGTGGATAATATTGCGCAGGGACTTAGCACGTCATGGCTCCCACTGGTTAACAATTTTCTGCTGGAACATTTCTGGCCCTGTTTTAGAAAAATAATAATAATAACACTTTGAAAAGATATACTGGCATTATAGGTATCAAACCAGATTTATTAAATAGTATAATTATATAAATTAATTGGTGAATTAATATAAATAAACATTAATTATAATAAATGTGATTGCAATATATTACTTAATACTTTTTATGTTAAAATAAAATTTATAACCAAAAAAATAAAAATTAATACTAAAAAATAGTCATAAAAGAATATTATATATCAAAGATTTAAACTATACAAAAAAAGAAAAAATTATATATCAACAGAAATATTTATACTATGTTATATATTGAAATTTTAAATCAAAGTTTATTATATAAAATATATAAAGGAAATATTGATCATATCAAAATATTTAAACTAGAAAAAAAAATGAAAAAATTATAATATTCAAAAAAATACTTTTGACTATGTGTAATATTATTTGAATTTTTAAATCAAAACTTGATTTCATTTGAAATTTTATTTCTATAATAACAACTAATTAAAAATTTCAATAAATTAAATTTACAATAAAATAATATAAATTGTAATTTCAATTAATCTTCCTGGATAGAATTTCAAATAAGCATTTTTATTTGAATGTCTCATATTTATTTGAGTTTAAAATTAAAAAGTTCAAATATATAACACTTCTCTGCATGTAACAATGTGCTTATATAGTAAGACTATGAAAAAAATATAAATTTACAATTTAAATCAATATAAACTACTCTTTCAATTAATTTTTCTCGATGGAATTCCAAGGAAGGATTTGCATGTGAGTGCTTCATATTTATTTGAATTTAACTAGAAGAGTTCAAATATATAACATTGCTATACATGTAACAATGTACTTATATAACAAGATCATGAAATTATGTATATGTTATAATGTGTATATGTAAAGCATAAAATAATAGAATTCATTCTTCCTTATTGGTATATTTATTTGGACCTATCATTGAGATGTGATTGATGAGGTTAATGTTAGACTATAAGTCCTTATACAATTAAAATGTACAATAAAAGTTTGGTATGAGTTGTAACCTTATCATTATTCATTTATAAGATGTCATCCAAGTTTAGATCTAGAAGAGATCAAATATATGCAATATAAATTGATATAATGAATTATACAAAATAGTTTTAAAAACTCTTTCCACCAAACTCTTATTTGTATTTATTCTATTTCTTAAAATTATAATTAAATGAGGATGAAATCAATTTTGGTATATATATAACCACTTAATATGTTATATCTAATTAATCATTCATATCTATAAATAACCAAAAATCAAAACAAATAAACCATTAAAAAAACCCTTTCACTTATATTTTAAAATTTTCTAAATAAAAAATTCAAAAATCACAAAACATATTAACAAAAAATAAAGGCAAATAAACCATTAAAAAAACCCTTTCACTATTTTTAAAAAAAATTTTATATAAAAAATTCAAAAATCACAAGAAAGTAAAAAATTCAAAAATTAGAAGAGAGTATTTTATATATATATACTAATTTTTGTTTTTTTTTCATTTTTAATTTATAAATGTGAGAAGAAGATTAAATCTGCCCCTTAGTAACATCTATACAAGTTGCATAATTTAATATATATATATTCTTAAAATAATATATATTATATTTTTTTTTTTAATTTAAAAATGAGAGAAAATTAATCTTTCACTTATTAATATTTATCTAGTGAATTTAGAATCAATTTGTATTTATCATCGTCACTTTTTAATTGTACAATTTTTCCTAACTTTAATTAATAGAAAGACAACTTTTTTCAATCATTTTAGGAAAATTACACCATATATATCCATGCCATGACCATTAACCAACTGTGATTGATTAATAGAATATAAAATCTTAAATCAAAATAAATAATTGTTTCTATAGACCAATGTTTGGTCTCCTTGGACGTTAAGCACCATCATCATCATCATCAGAAAGCAAGCCATTATTCAATCATTTGATTGTATAATAAAACTACTAGATTACATAGTATCTATCCATGCAATTAACATTAAATAATCAATTTATTGTAATCTTGTTATAATGTAATTTTTAAGGTTCAGGCTTTCTATGGTAACACCCTTAATGACACCATGATTACTCATACTAAAAATAACATCCATTAAATGAGTTAAGGTGGTTGTGCTAACCTACATAATGATATATTCCCGAGGTGATTAGAAAAGTTAAGATTATGCATAAGTGGGTCAATCAATTTAGCTGTTCTACACAATTTATCAATGCCAAATGGATGAATTTTGTGGGTATCAATGCCTGAATGGACATCATGTCTGGGGTAACATGGGCACAGCTACTTTTCAATTTTTTGTAGCTGACTCCCACAAAATTTAAGATCTATGTTTAATGCTATTTCTATTAATATAATAGTGAATTTGCTTTACAACCAATGTGGATGGGATGTCGTTTCTTCATTGTCTTAGAGTTATGTTGCTTAACCATGGCTAGATTCTTGAGGGTTTAGATGGTTGCAGCATACCTCACTTAACATTGGGACTGTTCTATGTGAAATTTCTTAGAAGGTTGTCATACATTGCTTACCAAAGCTTGTTCTTTTGCTCTCTGCATTTACATATCTTATCTTTCTATAGGGTGACAGCTACAGTAATACTATATAATGGCCCTTGAAAGTATTGTGGTTGAAATGGTTGCTACAACTGGCTAGTAAAGCATCATATCATTTGTCATAGGAGATTGGATTGTTCTTTAATAACATACGTCCTTCTCTATATCTGCTAGACAATATTTCCTAAGGAAAAATATGTGTTGACAATCATATATATGCTCGGTCTCTCAATTGTTTCAATGACGTCCATCGGATCTTCCTTAAACGTCCTATAAATTGTTTGAATGGCGTCCAACGGATCTTCATTAAACGTCTAAAATATGCATGGCAATCAGAATATACACAATCAAAATATATAATTTTTATTGTGAAATTGTTTCCGTGGGTTTGAATGTGTCACGCCCCCAAGCCTACGGTGGTCTTCCAACCATGTCGATGCGGCACCACCCCACTTTTTCTTTTTAACAATACTTAAGTGTGCGGACTACGCCTAATTCACAACCGATACTTAGTTCGTTCTTCGCAACCAAGTAAAATGCATTTATCCTTTATACTTAATGAAAGTCCATACTCATTCATTATCCATCAGCAATTATAAACAAAACATCAACAATTGCACAAGTATAAAGGGGAGGGGCAACTCCCCGTAACGTGAGTCTTCCCAACCGTTTATTAAGAATATTAGTTTTTACATACAAGTGTGCCTGGCAGAATCCAAGGCCAACACTTAACCAATTTTACAATATGAGGCATAGAACTTCCTTACAACATCTTGTACACCTCTTGCATGAAGGGCGATGCTCACCCTAGCCACCTAACACCCTTACCCAAGTCCAGCACAAAACCTGCACTTCGTCGTTCACCCACGGCACACCTGCCAACTCTTCGTTTCCTTCCAAGTGCTACTTTCTATCCACGACTTAAGACCAAGGGAAGCGCATGAGATATGCGCACTTCCCTTATCCCCTCTGTGCAATACAAGTCTACACTATATGTGAAGATGTGGAGCGAAGTTCGATGGTGAGAAATGAACCAACGCACATGTAAATATATACACATGCCATCACTTGTGTTGTGGGCGGTGGCGCTCCAGCCGACCCCCCAAAATATGTGTAACGCACCCCTTGTAATGCGCTTGGAACCTGTCGGCCATCTCCCAACACCCTCGTGCTAAGTCGAGTATAAACCTCCCTCCAACGCACTCGTTCCATGCATCATTTAGAAGTGTCGTTAACCGTCATTTGGACTTTCGTCGCAACCGTTTACTGTTTCGTCGCATTTTCTACGATGAACCGTTGTATCTCACGCCTGCCCATGCTCGTGCACGTCCACCCAGTGCGCGCCCGCCCGGGCGCCCGGCGCCCGCCCGTCGAACAAATCCCAAGGCAGTACATCCTCCTCCACCTGAAGTCGTCGTCCTCGACAACATCCCAACTCCAAGCATGAATCCATGATGTCGACTCCCCTCACATACGTGGCAAACATTCTGCAACATATGTAGGCCTCCATCTCCACCATGTCTCATCTAAGTGACCAATTGCCACCAAGATAGTCCATACCAAAGTATGTCAACGATGTCCATGATCATCGATCACCTGCCACAATTTCTCCATGCTACTCTCCACCGTGAAAGGCTGCCCCTTTCAATCATCAAGCTACATGTCCACTGCAACAAAGTGTCCACTCCATCATGTCAATCATCTCCATCATGTGCAAATTGCCCATGATATATCAACAAGTGTTAACACACCTCAATCATGTGTCAACATCTCATCTCAACAATCGGAAGTCCTCTCAATCCATGACAATCAACCATCATGTCACAATCTCCACATGCTGCTCCACCGTGGAAGGTTGGTCCCTCCATCTCAAGCTACATGCTCACTGCAAAATGTAGTGTTGACCCCATCATGTGTTGTTCCCATGTGAACCTGCTGCCATGATACTCCAACATAATGCCAACATATCTGTGTACAATACATGTCCCCATGTCTGAACTAGTTGGGTAGCTAATCCAACCATCGCGCCCAAACCATGAGAATGCACATCCTCATGCCACCATTAGTTGTTCCTCAAAGCATCCCGCCACATCCTGAACTCGATCAAGAATCCATCCATGAGTAAACCATGCTCAGGTCCATGAAGTAGTCCTCATCTCATCTGTAACATGTCCATGATGTTTGGTGTCAATGTGCTATATGAAGTCAACCACATCAATCCCAACATCATCCATAAGTGTGCCTCCTCCATATGAAGAGACCATCTCATCAAAATCCAACTCTCGGTTTGCCACATCCATGTCCATGAAGCTACCTCCATCACATCTGCAATGTGCCATCCCTCAAGTCAACCAAGTGCTCTAAGAGAACACTTCTCCATCAAGTGTCAAGTGTCTCAAGAGAGCACCTCATCACCAAGTCAAGTGCCTCAAGAGAACACCCTCCTCATGTCTCCATGTGCTGCCCATGATCAAAGATCAATCAGCTCCCATGTGTAAAGGTAGTTGAGTCTTGGCTCAACCCATACCCAAGTGTAGCCACCAAGGTATCATCATCATTGTAACCCCATCACCTCAAAGTGCCTCATATTGATCCTCTACATCAAGTCACTCTTTCAAGCCATGCCCATACATGGGGTTTGAAAGTATGCATCCCATACTGCACCAAAGACTCTGCCCTCAGCTCCTCAATGCATCAGATCCTCTAAGTCCACCATATATGAAGTCCCCTAGAAGTCACAACAATCTCATGTCATCATGAGCTCCATAAGTCATCCCCAACCAACATCTCAGCAAGCATGCAAGTCTCCACCCAAAGGTCTCTGCAAGATGCCTCAGCTCTCCATGTAGTAAGAATGCTCCATAGGCTGCTCACAACTCCATCCAAGTCCATGGCTTTGTTGCACAAGAGTGTACAACCTCTCCATAGTCTCACAAGTATAAGTCTCCATGTCACATACGCAAATGCATCTGCTCAACATCCATGCCTGGTTACACCTCATTGGATGCCCATAAGTGACATCTCCACAAGTGCACCTATAATATGTCCCTGCATAAGATTGCCATGCTTCATGTTTCCAACCTGATGTCCATGACTAAGTTGTCCATGTAGTCCACCCAAGTAGGCTCATCACAACCATCGGTCATCCCTATCCAAGCTACCATCTTTGGTTTAGTGAACTTGGTCACCAACCATATCATCATGTCATGAGTTTCCTTCATCATAGCTCCTCCACCTAAGTGTCACCAAGACTATGAGAAGTCTACCCAAAACATCATCATCACATGAGTCTCTCCATCATAGCTCCTCCACCAAAGTGTCCATCAAGATTATCTCTTGGTCTCGGCCATGAGAATTCCACCCAAGCTTTGCCATTACGAGTCCCTTCCATCATAGCTCCTCCACCAAAGTGTCACCAAGACTATCTCTTGGTATCAGCCATGAGAAGTCCACCCAAAAGTGTGCCCTTCAGTCTGTCCATGAGTCATGCCAGGCACTTAGCCATGTGGCTAAAGCACAACTCACTTCTCCACAATGATCATCAAGTTCCACCCTTGTCACGGGCCTTTGTACCTTCTACCATAACGTCACAAACAACCCCAACAAGTCCCGCAATAATCAACAATCCTTGTTTCCCCATAAAAGGTCTCATCATGAACATCCATGGTAAGATGCTCCCTAGGCTCGGAAAATTGACTTTGCCTTTCCCTGCACACGGTCCATCTACCAAATGCTCAAATGAAACACATGTATCAATAGTACTTACATCATCAACACGATCACCATGAGGTTCCCCCATGAGAGTACCCTCATCCATGCATGTCTGCAAAATGCCCGATCCTGGTCCAACTTGATCAAGCTCAAGTTCATCCTCCATCATGGTCATGTCTGCAACATCTTCAACGATCAAGGCTTCCTCTTCCTTATCACATCCTACAGCTTCCTCCTTATGAGCCAAAGCTATGAAATGCTTCTTCTCAAGAGTTAGCACTTCCCACTTCTTTCGAATCAATTCCTGCCTTGTCTTCAATTCCTTAGATTCTGCTTCAAACAAGTCCACTTGCTTCACAAGTTGATAGGCTTCATCCTTATTTCCATCATAAATTCCTTCCTTGATCAAGGTACGAAGAGCATCTATTGCTTTGAGCATAACCTTGTCCCATTCTACAAGCCTTTGTTCAACCTCTTTTGATTCTTCAAGTAGACTCCCTTCAAGTTCCTTGAAGGTCGCAAAACCCGTCTCTTGCAAGATAGACATCCTTGACTCTTCACCGTTACGAGCAACCCTACTCAAACCAGCTCCAACCGAGCTCTGATACCAACTGTCATGCCCCCAAGCCTACGGTGGTCTTCCAACCGTGCCGGCGAGGTGCAGCACAACCCCATTTTTTCTTTTTAACAATACTTAAGTGTGCGGACTACGCCTAATTCACAACCGATACTTAGTTTGTTCTTCGCAACCAAGTAAAATGCATTTATCCTTTATACTTAATGAAAGTCCATACTCATTCATTATCTGTCAGCAATTATAAACAAAAAATCAACAATTGCACAAGTATAAAGGGGAGGGGCAACTCCCTGTAACGTGAGTCTGCCCAACCGTTTATTAAGAATATCAGTTTTTACATACAAGTGTGCCTGGCAGAATCCAAGGCTAACACTTAACCAATTTTACAATATGAGGCATAGAACTGCCTTACAACATCTTGTACACCTCTTGCATGAAGGGCGGTGCTCACCCGAGCCACCTAACACCCTTACCCTAGTCCTGCAAGAAACCTGCACTTTGTCGTTCACCCACGGCACACCTGCCAACTCTTCGTTTCCTTCCAAGTGCTACTTTCTATCCACGGCTTAAGACCAAGGGAAGCGCATGAGATATGCACACTTCCCTTATCCCCTCTGCGCAATACAAGTCTGCACTATATGCGAAGATGTGGAGCGAAGTTTGATGGTGAGAAATTAACCAACACACATGTAAATATATACACATGCCATCACTTGTGTTGTGGGCGGTGGCGCTCCAGCCGACCCCCCAAAATATGTGTAATGCACCCCTTGTAATGCGCTTGGAACCTGTCGGCTATCTCCCAATGCCCTCATGCTAAGTCGAGTATAAACCTCCCTCCAACACACTCGTTCCATGCATCATTTGGAAGTGTCGTTAACCGTCGTTCGGACTTTCGTCGTAACCGTTTACCGTTTCATCGCATTTTCTGCGATGAACCATCGTATCGCACGCCCGTCCATGCTCATGCACGTTCGCCCAGCGTGCGCCCGCCCGTCGCACAAATCCCAGGGTGCTACAGAATGGGTCTTGGTTAAGCGTTCCAGCTGACCATATAAACTGTACGACGAAATCCATATTAAAGTAGCCTAGTAATTATAAGATTAAATAAGAATGTTTTTTAATTTTATATATATATATATATATATATATATATATATAATGAAAATCTTAATTAATATTTTTTAATTTTTTATTTAATAAAAATAGTGTATAACATAATAATATATAAAAGAGTATATATTTTAAAAACAAAGATCTTGTTTATTTTAAAATACTGACTTTTTTATTATCATAAAATATCATGAAAATGTAATATAAAATATTAATGCACAATATAATTATATAAAAACTTATGAGTTTTTTACAATTTTTATTAATTTTTTATTTTTAAAATAAATATAATTTATAATTTTGTAATATAATTTGAGATAATTAAATTGGCATATATGATGATTTCAAGAGTTAAGTTGTTTTTAATTTTAAAAGGTATTATAATTTTTTATTTTTATTTTTTAAAGTGATGATATGCATTTTAGAAAACCCAATTTCCCAAATTTAAGATGTAATTAGCTTTACGTGTATTTGGAACAAAATTATTTGATGTGTTTTCCTAGGTTGTAATCCATGAATGAGATTAATATTTCAAATATCTAAATCCCACAAACAATTCTACATTTCACAACTAAATACAATTGTGCATTAAAAATATATCACCATTTAACAATAGAATGTGTATACCAAATAAATAGTAAATCAAACTACTAAAATAAAAACTATTTTACTAAATATTATTAGAGCATGTTTTTAAAATAAGAACACATGAAATTAGGATAGATACCTTAGGGATCAATGAGAAGGAGGTTCTAGGGTTTTATGACAAAGGAGACACAGACTAAGAGGAAACCATGGAGGCGCACGTAGGAGGGAGCTCCACTCCCTCCTACAGTCTTATATGATCACCAATGTCTACGTCCCCAACTAACGGAGGACAAACTTTGGCTCCTTACCACAGTGGACCACAGTGGAGGATATGAAGAAGAGATACCTAGCTTTACCCTAGGTTCTAGGGGGAGATTTTAACATGATAAATCTCTCACACAGAAAAAAGGGGGCACTAAAACACTTGGTTGAGAGTGAGTTTCCTTCGAGAACTTCCTAACCAATATGAAACTGGTGGATATGGACACTAGTAATGGAATTTTCACTTGGAATAAAAAAAGGTGGGGCTCTAACCAAGTAGCCTCAGATTTAGACACATTCATTATTTGAAAGGAACTTCTACTCATGGGAAGAAGTCTAGGAGTGTTCATCCTACCTTTTGGTGGTTTTGACCATTGGCCCATCCAATTGAAAGCTTCTCTAATTGTAAAACCTAGGAACAGCCCCATCAGGTTTGAGAATGTATGGCTCACACACTTAGATTTCCTCAACAACATTAAAAGATGGTGGAAAGAAGAGATACCCTTCCAAGGCACAAAGATGTTCCTTCTTCATTGTGGGCTCAAGCATATTAAAGGAAGACTCAAAGACTCGAATAAAAATGAAGTTGGTAACATCTTCAAAGCTAAAGGGGAAGTGGAAAAGAAACTAAAGGAAATAAACCAAATTCTTATCACAGAAGGCTAGACAGAGGAAAGCAAAGAGCTTGCACATTCACTACAACATGAATGGGAGAATAGATGTCTACAAGAGGAAATACTCCGGAGATAGAAATCCAGGGTCCAATGGATCAAGGAAGGAGAGAGGAACACCAAATTCTTTCAGAGATCCACTATAGACCACATAAACAACAATAGAATTGTGAAACTCAGTGACCATCATGGAGTTGAAAGAAACACGCATGAGGAGATGGAAGAGGTTCTAGTCGAGCATTTCCAGAAAACAGCTGAGGAGACCACTATAGACATATTTCAATATACGAAAATATTTACACACTACATTCCTAAATTGGTCTCGTGAGAAGATAGTTAGAATCTCAACAGACTAGTAAAAGAGGAAGAGCTTGAGGAAGTCATCACAGAGATGCACAATGGGAAAGCTCTAGCCCTTGATGACTTCAATGTGGAATTTTTCAAAACTTGCTCGAGGATTGTAAAGCATGATATTCTAGAGGTGGTGGAAGACTCACGCAGTTCTAAAATAGCCTTGAGGGTGCTTAATGAATCTTTCATAGCCTTAATCCCCAAACAAGAAAAGGCCTCCTCTCTAGATAGATTCAGACCTATAGCCTTATGCAATGTACTGTACAAAATAATATCCAAGGTAATTGCCAACCGACTCAAACCACTCCTCCCTACCTTGGTGTGAGAGGAACAAACGGGTTATGTGGAAGGAAGACAGATTCTTTATAACATAATTCAAGCTCATGAAGTGGTTCATTCACTCATTACCAATAAGCAGGCATGAATGATAATTCAGCTGGACATAGCGAAAGCCTATGTCAAAACTTAGGTGGATTTACTTAAAAGCAATTCTTAAAGCTTATGGCTTTGACCACAATTGGATTAGATGGGTCATGGGTCTAGTTACTATTGCTAGCTATTCTATTCTTCTCAATGGATCTCCCTCGAGAACCTTCAAGCCTACAAGAGGTCTTAGGCAAGGTGATCCTCTTTCCCCATTCCTTTTCATTCTCATGATGGAAGGGTTGGGTAGAGAAATAAGAGCTTCTAACAGGGGAGGTAGAATTCAAGGTTTGAGACTCACTTAAGGGGGAGACACAGTGACACACCAGCCTTTGTGGATGACACTATGCTTTAAGGCACTCCATAGTTAAGGAAGCCAAAGCTTTTAAGCAAATTTTGTATGAATTTGCAATGGGAACGGGCACTGAGGTAAGTCTTACTAAATCAGAGATCTTCTTTTTCAATACTGACATTTCGATTCAAAGAAATCTTTCCAGAATTTTGGGCTTTCAAAGATATTCATTGCCCTCAAAGTATCTCAGAGTTCCCCTCACTCACAAAGTGTTACATAAGGACATTTAGGAGCCTGTTCTAATTAATTGAAAGACAAAGTCAATAAATGGACAAACAAAGCCCTAAATATAGCTAGGAGACTAACACTCAGTAAGGCTATCCTCCAAACCATCCCTATCCATATTCTATCAGCCATTCCAGCACCAACTGGAGTCAACATTCAATTAAGAAACATTCAAAGATACTTTCTCTAGGGGAAGGGTGAAGAAAAGAAGAAATGGGCTCTCGTGGCTTGGGAAAAGATTTGCATGCCTAAATCCCATGGTGGCCTCGGTCTCCATGACCCAGGAATTCTAAACAGAGTTCTGGGAGCTAAAGTCTGGTGGAGATGGCTAAAGGAAATACGATCCCCCTCGACAAAACTCTGGAAACAAAAGTATGCAATGAATTGGCTGGATATGAACCTCATAAGAATGACACGACAAGTAAAATGTTCACCAGTTTGGAACAAAGCCTCAGCGAAGAGGGCCTTAGTTCAAGAACACAGTTTCTGGGAGATCAGAAATGGAAATTTGGCCTGGTATTAGGACGAAAATTGGCAATAGGAGGGCAATCTTAACAGAGGAAATAGCAAGTATCCAAATGGATACCATCAATAAAGGCTTAAGAAGGGTAAGTGACTATTGGGATCAGTCAAGGAGCAATGAAAAATGGCGAATATGGAAGCTTCCAGTCTACAATGAGATGAACATGTTGAATACTCAAGCTAAGGCCCTCCAAGATATTCTGGAAAGGAGACAAATCTTAACCTCAACCTTGGATGATCAATTACGATGGGGGGGGAATAAGGCAAGTCTCTTCACCCTTAAAGAAGCCAAATGAATCACTACAAGGCTTAAGTCTCCAAGAAATGACAAGACATGGAAAGAACTCTGGGATAACCATCACTAGATGAAGGTCAAATTGTTTAAATGGTTGGTTCAACAAGGTAAGATTTTGACATGGGATAATCTAAGAAAGAGAGGCTTTGTTGGCCCCTCAAGATGTCACCTGTGTGGACAACAGGAAGAAAACACAAATCATCTCCTCAATAGTTGCTCCTTCACTGCCACACTATGGAACTGGGTTGGAGATGTCTTCGAGTAGACAGATAGGCATGAAAATGACATCATTTCTACACTAAAAAATTAGAGGAAAAATTTGTCGGATAATGAGACAATAAACTCAACCTGGGCTTTGATCCCAGGGTTTTTGATCTGGAATGTATGGAAGGAGTGAAACAACACGATTTTCAAAGATAAATTGGGCCCGGTGAGTAGCATCATAAAGCTAACCCTTAAGCAACTCAAGGAGACTATCCACATCCTGAGGAGAGTCTCCTCCGAGAATCCCAGAGGAAATAGGGAGGATAGCACCCTGGAAAAATTGGAGCTTCAGGTACATCTCCCTCATAGTACTTTGCATATCACCAAGCATAATGCAGAAGGAAAGGCTTTCTCGCAACCCCCTTCACAAGGTTCTTTAAAATTTAACATAGATGGGGCCTCAAAAGGAAATCCTGGAGACACAGGTTAATGAGGAGTCATGAGAGATGAGGAGCGCAACATATAGGTTATTTTCCATAGTTATCTAGGGAAGGCAATAAACACCATGCCTGAGCTCATGGGATGAAGCTATGCATGGAAATACTGTGTAAGCACAACACACATAATGTCGTCATAGAGGCCGACTCAGAATTAGTCATTAATTCGGTCAAGAGGCTAAGCGTAGGAGTAGCACCAGAGAAAATTTCAGGTCACTAGTGGCTTCTGCAAGTCTACCAAAGAATCCAATCACACCTAAGAATTCTAAGAACTCTCAGGTTTGTGCATGTTCATACGGAAGCCAACAAAGTGGCAGACTGCTAGCCAATGAGGGGGTGAGAAACAAGTTTACTGACATGTGTTTTCAGTGGGAGGAGAATGAGAGATGAATGCTCATCTTGGGCTCGCATAGATAGACAATACTATTAGAATAGATAGAGAGATAGCATTTCACTTTATGCAAATGAGGAATAAGTTCACTTTAGGCAGAGTCTTAGCAGAGGTGCACTTTAGGATTTCTCAAGATTTCAGTGAAGTCTACATTAGTTTGGGTGCTTCTGAACATTTAGACGGAGGAATTCATAGGGCCAGAAGCTATCTGCGTAAAAGGAAAAGCTCCGAGGATATCGGTTACCGAGAAGACTGACAATGGAGGCCAACACAAGTCCTGGTGTTTTCCGTGCAAAAGGCAACCCTTCAGGGCACATATTCCTCATGCAATGCTTTGGGAACCAAGAGAGTTGAATACTGGAGTCAAAAACTGCTTGGTATATACCACCTGCATTAGGTGCCCTTTGACTAGGAAGTTGTTTTCCTAGATGGCATGCAATGCCACTCAGCAATTGATGCATGGCGGGGGAAGAAGAATGAATACCGCCCTCATCGCACAATATTCCTTGAGCTTATGAGATGCACGATATTGATTTGGGACGCAGGATTAGGAGGGGGAAGATCAACAACCACAGATGGTCATGCAGGTTTGTGGGACTGAAAGGCCAAAACCTCTTACAGTTTACCAACTTTATCGCACACCCTCAAACCCAAAAATGGTTTTAAGGAAAATCTAGCGATGCCACTTAGAGAGCAACACATGGCGGGGATCGTGGAAGGAAAACTGCCCTCATGGCATGGTATTCATCTTGCTTCTAAGTTTCACGATATGAATACTAGCCGTCAGATTAGAAGGGGAAGATCAACTACCATAATTGGCCGAGTAGTTTAGGGGGTTTTCGCGGGCCACTACTCAGCATGATTTGTTTGTGGACCGTATGATTAAAGGGGATAGATCATTGGAGGCTAACTTGTGATTGGACCTTTTGGTTTTTTTTTTTTTTTCTAAGTGGGTTTTACGGCACATTGTTTAATTCTCCCTCCTCCCGGTGGGGGTTTGCGCTTTTAAGTGCTTGATGTAACCTATGCAAAATATTTTCTTTCTTAAGTCAATAGAAGGACCATCTCTTGCTTCAGCAAAAAAAAGAATACAAGAAATTAGGTTTGTTGAATTGAAATGGCAACTTAAGTTTCACATCAACAATTTAGCAATTAATTGAAAAACAAGAACAAAAAATAATTAATATTGCATGATAATAATCTATAGCAAAAATTAATAGTAAGAAGAAAAAAATATGATTAATATTTCATGATAATAATCTACACCAAAAGCTCATAATAATCTATTCGAAGGTGAAATTTTTATGATTAAAATTTTATTTCTAAGCCTCTATAAAATTAAAAGAATTTGTTCAAAATAAAAGTGAAATTATTTAATTATTAATAGGTTAATGAACTTTAAATTTAGTATATTTAAATAATAGATGTAATTTTATTTCTAATAACAAAATGTAATTTTATTTTAAAAAATTGATTAGGATTTAAGAATAAAATGTATATGAAACAAATATAATTCTAATTATTAAAATAGAAATTGTTTTTTTTTTTTTCTAAGTAAAAGTAATTTATTTATATGTACAAAAAGATACAAATAGGACAAGGTCTTGACCAAGGTATCATAGAGTATCAACAAAATCTATACTGCCCCAAAATTGGAGAAACAAGTCCAGTGAGAGCAGAAACCTCAGAAATGGTATCACTTCTCAAGTCGAGACCCCACAAAGGAAATAGTAATATGGTTCCTTCACGATTAGTCCAGTTAGGAAACCAGAACCCAAGCACCACTAGCAAAAAATAAAAATACCAAATAATGAACACCTGGGAAATCACAACAGATCTCGAACTATCATCAGGCAGCCCCTCACTATTCTCCATTAGCCACATCCACTGCCAGGAAGCCACGTCACCTTAGTTGAGGTGAGCCAAAATGGGCTCCTCAATGATTAGGCGAGCCCACTCATCTGGCATGTCATCCATCACGTCCCTGGAAGCACAGCCATGTGGCTCTCCCCCACCTATGTCAGTCTCTCCCCCACCTTCGTATTTCATTATAAAATGAAATACTTTGAAAATGAATTGAAAGTGGATTTTCTACAAACCTCAAATATTATCATCGCATCACACATATGAATGTGTAAAGGCTCCGCCCCATGGTTTCCGTTGATGCGATAATGCGATGCGATCTAATTTCAATTGCATATTGTTATATGTAAAGGCCTTGGCAATTGGTTTCCCCATTCTACGATCCGCCAATGTGGTTTGGGTCGTCGATCCACATCATCGCATCAAACAAATGAAGGTGTAAAGGCTCCGCACCTTGGTTTCCACCAATGTGATATTGCGATGTGATCTGATGCATATTGCTATATGTAAAGGCCTTACTCTTAGGTCTCCCCATTTTGTGCTTTGCCGATGTGGTTTGGGCCATTGATCCGCGTGCGTGATTGACGGTCCTCATTTAATCGCTGATCACCATTGCCATCACAACCTGTGGCAGGCCTTTCAAAACTCAAACCACCAGAAGGGCGCATGCCAGCAGAGCTTCCCCCTTCACCATGCTGAATGCCATCAAACAGGCCATGCGAGGTGAAGAGGGATTCATCCATCACATTCTTACTAGTATCCCTGCAATTACTGCAACTAGGAGCACCTTCATGAGTCTTCTCCTTCTCAACTATTTCATTGAATTCCTTCATCTGTGCATCAGTTGCAATAGAAGATAATTCATTAGTTTACAGAGTAGTGTTACTATCCACCCCTATGTTGGCAAGAAGGCCAGCCACCTTATGTCCTTCTTAGCGAATATGTTTGAAATTAATTGCTCTATGGGCTCTGAGCCAATCTTCAACAAGTTCTAGTCTTTTCTCTAGTCTCCAACTGTTGCCAATTTTTGTTTGAGGGAGTCCCCTATATAATTTTGTTCACCATATTTATTAGTATTTGGGAGTTGCCTTCAATGATGAGAGGTAAAAAATCATGTGACTGAGCTAAAAGGAGTCCTTGCCATAACCCTTCAAGCTCTGCTGAGTTATTAGAGTCCCATCCTTTCGAGCCTAGAAAAGTTAGAAGGATGGCCCCTTTATGATCTTTGAAAATTCCTCCAAACCAAGCTTTACCTAGATTGCCTTTTGAGGCTCCGTCAAAATTCAGTTCAAACACATTTTGAGGAGGAGGGATCCATTTGTCTGAGCTTGGACTTTTTGCTATAGTTTTGGCTGAAATTTTAAATTCTTGATTCCAATGTAGATTCCAGTTGTCCCAGATAGTCTTTTCCTGTGGGAGTGAGGGAAGGTCGTCGTCATGCCAAGATTGGAGTAGAAGGGTTTCCTTGAGGTTTTGATAGACATTGTTCCAGATGATGTCCATAGGCATTGACTGATTCTTGAAGATGCGTTTGTTTCTCTCCTTCCATATAGTTCACATAAGTAGGTCGGGGATAAGCCTCCATAAGGAGTTAAGAATCTTTCTCTTATAAGGATTTCTTACCCAATTCCGAATAGTGGTAGGGATGTCTTCCTTGATACTACTATCCCTTTGACATCTAAAACTAATTTTTTCCCAGAGCTTATGAGCGAGAGGGCATGTGTTCATGAGATGCAAAGTGGTTTCTTCTTCCTGATTGCAATTAGGGCACATGGAAGGTCCATGAAAGTTTCTCTTCCGTAGATTATCCCAAGTGGGGATTTTGTTTTGACAAAGTAGCCAGAGGAAAGTGGACACCTTCGGCCATAAGTTGGGAGCCCAGATAGTTGTCCACAGTGGATCTTTGAATGCAGGTTCTTTTATGATTATGTTGTAGGCTTCATGTGTTGTGAACATTCCCCTGTCTTCATATCCCCATCTAATTACATCCTTCTTTTCTGAATATCTAATTTTCCAATTGGAGAGTTCCATTCCAAGGATCAGTTGATTTGACTGCAGGCCATTCTAGATAATGTGATGAGGATTGACCCATTGCCTTAAGCCATTCGATAGGGTGGGCTTCCAATATTGATTGATCTTATTAAACTTGTGAGCTTCCAAATTGTGAATTTGGTTAGGACTAATCAAATCTTTTAATCTATGTTTTTGTTACGAGGAGTCCTCCCAGAATCTTGCAATAGTACCATCCATGATCTCCCAAAAGCTATGCTGCTAAATTAGATTTTTATGTTGCTTTGCTACATTATAGACTAAAGAACCCGATCCTATATTAGTGAGTCAGATAAGATCCTCAACAAGTCTATTATGGCATATTTGGCTATCCATAGAGTGGCCCACGGACTGTGGGGTGCAGTGAGCCAGTTCCACCAGATACGTGCTCCCATAACAACATTGCTATGATAAGGGTCACGGACCCCAGTCCCTCCTAAGTGCTTAGGAAGACATAATTTTTCCCATTTAACTAGATCCCATTTGCATTTTTGACCTGAGTTACCCCATAGAAAGGATCGTTGGAGCTTTTTTATTTCTTTGAAAACCCATTTAGGCGTTGCTAAGATTGAGAAAAGATATAATGGCATAGATTGAGGAGCAGATTTGATTAAGATGAAGTGGCTTGGCAAGTTGAGGGATCTGTGGGTCCAGGAAGAGAGACGCGCCTCTAATTTTTCAGGGAGAAAATTCCATGAGGAGTGTTTTAGGCAACATCAGTAAGGAGAGCTCCTAGTTAGTTGGATGGAAGAGCGGCTATCGAGAAACCCAGAATTCGAGCAGTGGAGGCTTGGGTAACTGCAAGGGTATGAAAGAAGAAAATTTGAGATTTGGCTTGGTTTATAGAAGCTCCAGAGGCAGCTGAAAAAATGTTTAACAGAGATTTTAACTTGCGAGCTTCTTGGACTGAGGGATGCGCATAAAGCATGTTATCGTCTACAAATTACTGATGGATGAAGGGAGGGGAGTTAGGAAAGGGGAGGCCTCATAGTTTCTGTGAGTGAAGTGCATCTTTGATGCATCTACCGAGACCTTCCGCCATGATAACAAACAAAAAGGGAGATAAGGGATCTCCTTGACAAATACCTCTAGAAGGATGAAAGGGGGAGGAAGGAATTCCATTGATGAGGATGGAGAAGAAGGTGGATGAAATGAGACCCATAACCCATCTAACCCATGGAGGGGAATAAACAAAGGAATTTATCATTTTTTGAATATAACTCTAGCTTATACTATCAAAAGCTTTTTATAGATCTATCTTAAGTAGCATACCTCCTTTTTTTATGCTGCTTCAAAGAGTGGATGATTTTGTGTATTAGGATAATGCCATCTGTGATTTGCAAGCCCTCCACATACCCTGATTGCTCTAGGGAGATAAATAAAGGGAGCAACACTTTAAGCCTTGAAGCGATGACTTTGGATACTATTTTGTAAATGACAATGCAGAGTGCTATAGGCCTGAATTTGTCAGGGGTTCTAGACTGTGCTTCTTTAGGAATGAGGGTAATGAAAGTGGCATTCATGGATGGGAGCATCCATCTGTTGGCTCTAGATTCTTCCACGACCTGCCAGACCTCTAATTTGATCATCTCCCAGAAATTGTGAAAGATGTTAGAGGTAAACCCGTTAGGATTTGGTGCCTTTCCTTCTTTTAGTTGTTGGACCGCTTTTTCCACCTCTTGTAAAGTAATCAGCTAGAGGAGCAACTGATTATGTTCCTCAGTGATGATCTTTGGAATGGATTGGATTATTTTATCAATGGCCTCCGTCCTATCTGTTTGAGTCTCATGATGAACATGTTTGAAGTATGTCAGAAGTTCTTGTTCTATGGCTGCATGGTCTTCAACTTTTCCCCCTTGACTGTTCTATATATGGGTAATGATTTTAGTCATTCTCCTTTGGATCGTAGAGTGGTGAAAGAACTTTGTATTCTTTTCACCTTCCTTTAGCCACCTGACTCGTGATTTTTTCCTCCAAATAACTTCTTCTTGCTTGTCTCTTTCCAGGATTTGAGATTGTAGGTGTGTTTCCTACTTCGAAAGCTACTCTGTTCACCCTTCTATGATGATTTTCTGTTGCATTTCTATCATTTCTTTATTTAGTGTTGTTTGTGCCTGGATTATATTCCCAAAGGTAGACTAGTTCCATTGTTTGATATGAAATTTGAGACTATTTAGCTTTCAGTGGAATTGGAACATTTTTTATCCCTCCAAGGGCTTGAAGCTTTTCCAGATCATGTTGACGAAATTGCTGAAATCTGGATGTGACAACCAGAAGGCTAAAGAGAAAGGGCCTACGTGTAGTGTTGCCTAGTTTGGTCTATTAGAGTACAATTGGCCAATGATCAGAACCTATGAGGGGCACAATTGAGGCTGAAAGGTGTCCTCCTAAATGGATAGCATTATCAGAGAGGAGGAATTGATCTAATCGTGAGGCTATTTGATGAGGCTTTGTTCTTTTATTGTTCCAAGTAAAAACTCCATTATTGAAGGGTAGATCAATGAGCCAATTATTCTGGATTAAGTCCTTTAGATGAAAACTTTCTTTATCTAGTCTGCTTCTCCCTCCCCTTTTTCCCTCCAATTTGGTAATCATGTTGAAGTCCCCCTCCCATGATCCAGAGTGGGTGGGTCCTTTCAGTGTTGATTATTGATAGAGTACTCAGTATGTCTATCTTTTGAGTAACTTCCTTGAGAAAGTAAACATTTGTTAGTTGCCTATGGATATTTGTCCCTATTATATGGAACGAAGCGTGAATGAAGTGCTTTTTCACGTGTAAGTTGGAGAGCGTGATTGTATGTGCATTCTAGATGATTGCAAGACCTCCTAATGCCCCTAATGCATCTATTGTAATTGCAGTACAACATGACCAAGCTTTGGCCATGGTTTTTTCCAGAGTTGCTGAGTTACACTTGGTTTCTTGTATGAAGAAAATGATTGGTTTTTCTTGCTGAATCATGTTTTTTATCGATCTGTACTTCCCGAGGCTGTTAAGCCCTCTAATGTTCCATGAGATGAGATTCATGATGAAATATTAGAGAGGGTGGTATAGTACTTCGTGAGCTTGGAGTATCTTTTGGATTCCACTAGCATTTCCCCGATGTGAATGGTTCGTTGAAGATCTTTTTTCCCTCCTCTTTTCTTATTGTCTTTGTTGAGAATCTTTCCATCCCATTGGCTTCCAAGCTATATTCAAAGGGTTCGTTGTCTCTGTTCTCTTGATAAAATTATTTCGAAATTGTCCAACTATCTTTCTGGAATTTTGTCATAACTTTTTGTTTTACAGGCTTGCTCTAAGCCTAGAATATCTAGGTCTCCTATATCTATGCTTTTTGGTTCCTCTTCCATATTCTGGGTTTCATTCCTTTCTTTTGTATTTCCTATTGTGTCCTTCAGAGCGGTCTCCTCATTTTCTACCTCCATACTTTGAGTGAGCCAGGCAGGAAAATTGCTGGGAGATGGAGAACTAAGGTCAATGGTTTGCTTAGATTTTTGAGGAATCATTGTGCTAGTGGAGGCTGAGTGAGCTTTTGACTTGGGCTGCTCCTTAGGGGGAGCTAGGGTTTCAAGATTGTTTATATTTGGCTGAGCCAGGGACTCGAAGCTATTCCTGGTACTCAGTCTGGGGGGGTTATCAGCAGTGCTCTTGGGATGAGATCACAATTTTCTGAGATTCTTTTTGCGATGGGAGACTTTGGTGAATCCATCAGCGTTTGATTTTCTGGAAGAAGGAGGGGCTGAGGTTCTCAAGTTAGATGGGAAATATCGAAATATATGACCAAGAGCATTACATTCCCTACAACAGAATGGAACATGTTCATAGTCGATAGATTGGATCCTTTCAAAATCGTCATGAAAGAGACTTACTGCATCTGGCAGGGCATTGTTGAGGTGCATATAAACACCTATATGTGCATATGAGGTGTATCGTTTGAGCTTAGTTTCCTCTGTAACTTTGAAAAACTCGCTAAGACCATTGCCAGTATCTTGTAATGATGCCTCATCCCAATACTCCAAAGGGAGGGAGTACAGGTGGATCCAAACTAGAGCCCAACTGAGATCCTCTTTATCCGGGTTAAATCTCTCAACCCAGTCTCTGAGGTACAGGCTAGCGACGTTAAAGAAATATGACCCTCCATCAATGATTCTATTTCTATCCTCGAGACAGTTGAAAACCACTATGAAGAATCCCTTGGGGCCTAATTACAGGGTAATGTGACCTTTCGACTTCCATTTGGCTGCGATCCATCCCTGCAGCGTTTTTTCTGTGGGCCAAAAGCCAATAAACTTCCCTATCATGGCATGATCCTTCATATATTGGATTTGTGTGTTGATCCTACAATTGGGTAGCTCAATCTTTGGTCTCATGGCTACAATTGGCTTGCATGTGGTGGAGGTCACTTTGGGGACCTCGTTAACTATTTCTTTGTCTCCTTGAGAGTCATGTCCTTCTTCTATTTCCTCATGGACTATTTGTTTGCAACCTTCCTCCTGCATTGGAACCTGTTCATTGTCATTTGGGGGAGGCTCTGCACCCTCCCCCTGAGGTTTACCCATGATTCGCTCACCTCCATTGTCCGTTTATAGTTTGTCTTGTAGCTGTAAGAGTTGGCACGGTTTACTACAAATATTGCGACCTGACGTTGCAGATTACTCCTGAACCCTAGCTACCATGAACGTTGCTTCGCATCCCATAGAGAGTTGGGAATTCCGTTTTCAAATAAAAATTGTTTTATTAAATGATCTTGAAACAAATATTTAAAATAATAACCCATTAAAATTAGGTTAACTTGAATTGACACAGCTAATTACAAATTTTCATCTACCTATTAGCAAGTAATTTAAAAATAGTAATAATATAAAATTAATATTGTATGAGAATAATCTACAACAAAAGTTAAATATTCTTACACCTATTCCAATAGAAGCAAGTAAGGAATAGTCTTACATTGAAACATACACCATCAAAAGTCTTTGAGAAATGCTCAATTGAGATTTTCAATTAAGATTCACATTAGCTTTCAATCTTAATGAAAAATTCATTTCTTCGTAGTTAGTATCTAGTTTATATAAAAAGAAGTGCGTAAAAAACTTCAATTCCCTTGTGGGTTGATCTCTCAAACTTAAACTAGTGGATGCTTCTTTCTCTTCTTAATTTTGTGTATATTTTTTAAAATTGTTTTCAAAACCTTCAAATTTCTATTTAGAGGATAGTTTTGATGGAATTTTTGTTGCTATAACCCTATAAGATAAAATAGTTTTCCTTATTCTTTTCTCAAACTTTTCATCTTAGGAAGTAGGGACTTACAATGTGATATATTTTATCTTGTTTTCATTAATACCATTCATAACAACTTTAAAAAGATAGGAAGACAATAAATGCTCTTCCTACTTGTGCTAATTTCATATTCCAACTTTTAGACATATAATATTTTACAAATATGTTCTCTTTGGCTCCAAATGAAGCTATTGATATTTTTTCATATTCTATATAATATGTAGCCATGTACCCTAAAATGGGAAAAGAGAATGTTATGTCAATTATGTCAATATACTAGGTTGGATACAATTTATTGCAATGTTTCTTTGGTGAAAATATGAATCTCTATAGGTACTTTTATCTAGATATTTTTTTCAATTCCTGAAGCAATCATACCTTTTCCATACTTATTGTTGAGGAATAAAATAAATTCAAAACATTCACCATACCTTATATTATACAAAAATTGACATGGATTAAGATATGACAAACTCAACATGTTTTATATTCCAAATTACTCCAAAATAAGTTTAGTTTTTGAGTATGGCATGTTGTCATGAAAATTTGAAGACTTAAAAAGTGATTCAAGAATTTAAGAATGTTAACAATATATATAATGATAAAAGTCTTGAGGTTTTTTTTATAAATGTCAACATTATAATAGAGATATTCACATGGAAAATTAGTAGCATGATTTTCATAGTTGTCTTAGCTGTGCGAATACAAATAATATTTCTTTCTTTTTTGCTGAAGCAAGAGTCATACCTTCTATTTCATTAAATCTTAAAACAATCTACATAATATACACCATTCCCATAGGAACTGTGGGCCACAGAAAAGGCATCTGCTTAACACCATTCCCATAGGAACTGTGGGCCACAGAAATGGCATCTGCTTATAGCCTATGGCCTCTAGCTAAAGGCTTAAACACTAAAAAGTCCACAAAACTACAAAGTCCTCAAAATGCAAACAAATCAAACAATAAAATTTGGAGTCGGGCTCGATGATGAGCTAGGGAAACCACTAAATGGATTTCGGGTCTCAAAGGGGGGATAACTCTCGAGCATGTGGAGTGTGCGAAAGCCAACCATTTCCATCAAGACACGTGAGTTGCCCAGAAGATATTTTTCCCTGATCCATGCCATTATCCTTGAACATCGATCCTCCATTCGAGATCCTACGATGGAGGAGAATATTGAACTGCCAAGTAGCCCATCGGTTACTCATGTGATGGCCGACTTAGACCCACAAACAAGCTCGCTTGTTCCTAACCGTAGATTTGTCCTGCATGATCCGACGGCCAAGGATCATACCGCATGGGCCTAACACACTGAAGAATAGCAGGCGATGAGGGCAGTATTCCATCCATGTACAAAGCCACGTGTTGCTTGGTGAGTGGAATCGCTTCTGATTCCACAAAACCACTTCCTACGTAAAGGGCATGCGATGGACACCAAACCACCTCCCGAGTGGTATTGAAGCCGCAGAAAGGAAAATAGGGGTATTCAAGGTGTCGGGAAAGCTAGAAATCTAACCCCTTTCAATAGCCTTCTCCACGGTTGAATGAACCCGTGCATAATGAACATCCAGCTAGTCAGCTCACCATCCGTGAAACTCCATCTCCTTAGTAACTCCCATCTAAACTTTTGTGATCATATTGTCAAGGTTTGGGGAGGCCGACAGTAACCTGAATCCCAAGAATGATGTTACTTCACATAAAATAATGCATGAAGAAACCAAATCAACTGGACATTACCCCTGTGTCTTTGTTTCGAAACACCATTATATCCTCATCTCCCTCGTCGTGAAATTGCATCTTTAATCTGTTCAGACGCATCTCAGGCCAACTCATTGCAACCTGCTTTTATTACTGATTACTCCTTGATTTGCAAAGATGTCCACCAATTTTTTAGTTGTTCTTCTCACATGGTTACAACTCATAGTGTGTAATCCTCGGAGATGAAGCTGAATCCTCTAAAATACCTAGAGCTGTGTCCATTGTTTAGAGACTTTTTCGAGCTCCGTTCCATATATTATTCTTTTGACTCAGTTTATGATTAACTCAAAGTTAGCTTTGACAATAACATTATAGAGATTATGCTGCTTCAGAAATTCTAAACATTGCTCAAGATCCATTAATTCCACCATATTGTTAGTGGCTCTTCCCAAATGGCAATGGAAGATGAAAAGGAGACTTCCATTTTCATCCCTTAACACTCTGCCACAGCGAACAATACCTGGGTTCTGGAAGCCCCATCAATGTTGAATTTCAAAAAACCCTGAGGGAGAGGATGCCAATGATCTTGTTTAGAATCCTTCTTCAAAACCTTCGTGTCAAGGCACTGTGGAATAAACCCCTGCATACCTAACTTAAGAAGTATCTATGATTCAGCTTCTAAAGGAGGATTCTTAGGGAAGGTTCGCACTGTGGTGCTTACAATCTCCTTAAGTTGTCTTAAGATTTGCTAGAGAAGGCAAAGGGAGGAACTTTTTTCATTCTTAAAGATTTTGTTGTTCCTTTCTTTCGAGATAGTCCATATTATGAAACTTGGCATTAAAGCCCAGGTAGAGCCTAAAAGTTTAATATCGGAGAAGTTGTGCCTCCAATTGATTAGGGTATTGATAATGCTTCCTTTGTCCCTGTCTATCCATTGGAAGATAGTGGCAAAAGTATCCCACAACCAATAGGTGAAAATACAATTATTGAGAAGGTGCTCCATTGTTTCCTCTTGGGCTTCACATAGCTGGCATCTAGAAGGGCCCATAACACCCCTCTTCCAAATGTTATCCCAAGTCAGAATTTTCCTATGATGCACCAACCACATGAAGAGTTTAATCTTCATCCATCCTTGATGTTTCCAAATGTTCTACCAAACCCTATCCGGTTCATTGGAATCTAGCTCAAGGAGTATGTTTTTCGCCTCCTTGAGAGTGAAGGTGCCTGCAAACTTGTTGCACCATTTAAGTTGGTCATGCCCCCCTGTCACTAATATTTTCTTTTGTTCCAACACTATCATAAGTGACTCAGCTTTGGATTTCAGTGGGCTATCTTCCCTATAATCCATCTTCTTCCAGCTTCTCCATTTTCCTTTACTATTGGTTTGATCCCGAAAATCCTTAACCTTAAATAATATTTTGGTATCTGTTTTTTTTTTAGGTCCAGAAGGTTCTCGCTTAACAGTGTAGGTTCTTGTTTCCATTTTTCCTCCCAAAACAAAGCAAGATCCCCCTCTCTGATTTCCCATAAGCTAATTTTTTGTACTAATCCTCTATTCCCCTAGGCCTTATTCCGGATGTGTGAGCCCTTTATGATGCCAGACATTCTTATTAGATCATTATCTTGCCAATCGCTAGCATATTTTTCTTTCCAGATTCTAGCCCACTGTGCCTTTGGTTCTTTTACCCAGCGCCACCATAATTTCACCCCTAAAACTTTACTCAGTGCTTCCGGATCATCTAGTCTAAGACCCCCTAATTTTTAGGTTTGCAGATCTTCTCCGAGGCTACCAAGGCCCATTTCTTTGTTTCCTCCCCTTTGCCCAAGAAAGTCTCTTTGAATGGTTCTAAAATGTTGCAAGACTCCTTTTGGAGCTGGAAGGGCTAATAGCATCAAGACAGGAATTGACTTGAGAAAAAATTTTGTAAGCACCAACCAACCAGCCAAGTTTAAAGATCTAAAGGTCCATTTCCTTATTTTATCCTACATCTTATTGATCACTATCTCCTAGATGCCCTTGTGCAAAGGCTTATTAGTAAGAGGAACTCCCAAATATTTGGAGGGAAGGACATCCCTTTGAAAGCCTAGAATCGTGGAGATATTTTTCTAAATAGCAATATTGGTATTAAAGAAAACAAATCTTAGACTTGGAGAGATTAACTTCCATACCTGTAGCCATGGCAAAGTCAGAGAGGATATGCTTGTATGTTAAGCTTCTTTGACTGTGGGGATTCCTTGCAGCATAGTATCATCAAAAAATTGTTGATGGGTCAAAGCGTGGCCATTCTCTGAAAGTTGGAGGCCTTTGATATTACCAACTTCTTTAGTATGCTTGATATACTCACCTAGTCCTTCCATCATGAGGATGAAGAGAAAGGGTGAGAGTAGATCACCCTACCTAATGCCTCTGGAAGGAGTAAAGGTCTTGGATGGAGAAACATTAACTAGAATTGAGAAGTTGGAAGAAGTTACCACGACCATGACCCATCTCACCCTGTTATGATCAAATCCAAAAGCAATAAGGACATTCCTTATATAGGTCCAATTTAGCTTATCATAAGATTAGGCTAGGTCCAATTGCATAATCATACCAGCCTTCCTATTTCTTATCAAAGAGTGCGCCGCCTCATGTGCTTGTATGATGTTATTGAGAATTTGTTTGCCCTCCACATAACGAGATTGCTCCACAGAAATTAGAGTAGGAAGAAGTGGTTTGAGTCTGTTAGCAACAACCTTGGATATTATCTTATAAACCACAGTGCACAAGGCTATGGGTCCAAACCTATCTCAAGTCTAAGCATTATCTTATTTGGGGATGAGGGTGATGAAGGAAGTATTGAGCACCTTCAAAATAGCTCTATTCGACCTCAAATCTTCTACTATGTTCAGAATATCCTATTTTACTATATTCCAACATGCTTTAAAGAAATACACATTGAAATCATCACGGTCTAATGCTTTACCATTCTGCATTTCTTTGATGACCTCACTAACCTCCTCTTCTATCACTGGCCTATTGAGATTGTAATTATCCTCTCTAGTAACCAATCTAGGAATATGCCCTATTAAACCCCTAATAAAATACTCTCTCCCTGAAATTGTTTCCTATGATAATCCATGAAAGTGTTGAACTAGCACCTCTTCTATCTCTTCATGGGAATTATGAAGATGACCGCCCTCATCCTTAATTGAAGAGATTCTATTATGAGATATGTTCGCTATGGTAGATCTATGGAAAAATCTGGTGTTACACTCCCCTTCTTTTAGCCATTGAAGTCTGGATTTTTGTCACCAAAATATTTCCTCTTGTTGAAATAAATTCTCCCATTCTTGATGGTGTTTGGTGACTTGGTCATTTCTATCTTTATCAAAGCCATCTGAGATAAGGGTTTGATTGAGTTCCCGCATTTTATCTTCCACAACTTTTTTTGTTGTAAAAATATTGCCAAATTCATTTTTTTTCCAATCTTTGAGTGTGAGTTTAATGTGCTTTAGTCTTTTATGTAGTTGGAACATACTTGTACCCTGAATATGCAGGTCTTCTATCCACCATTTTGAAATGTTGCTGATGAAGTCCAAGTGGGTGAGCTAGATATTCTCAAATCTGAAAGGTCTGTTCTTAGGGGTACCAATACCCTGAACCTCAAGTGGAACAAGCCAATGGTTTGAGTCTTCGAAGGGTACAATTCTCGCTATCATTTCCTTGTCGGTGAGCATAAGATCCTCTAAGATTATGAATCTGTCTAACTTTAAGGCTACTTCAGAATCTCCTTGTCTTTTATTGTTCCAAGTAAAGTGACCATTGCTCATGTCAATATCAACAAGCTTCATATTATCTATAAAAGTTTGAAAAGCTGTAGAGTCTCTGCTTAAAGTTCTAGTTCCCCCTTTTTTCTCTGAAAGTGATTTGATCATGTTGAAGTCCCACACAAGATCCATGGTACATCAACATGTCTATCTCTGAGCTCCATAAGAGAATCTAGAAACTTGATTTTGTCATCCATTCTTTGAGGTCCATATACATTCATGACGAGATAGGTCTCCCTCTCTCCCACCGGTTGTATAACCACTCATAAAGAATTTCTAGATGCCTCAGCATCTATTATACCAATCTTTGGGGGTTCCAAAGTGTAAGCATGCCCCATGCTGTGTTATGTGCTTTAACTTCTAGAAACTCAAATCGATTGAGCCATTTGTTGTGAATTTCTTTTAATTTTTGAATGGAACATTTAGTTTCCTCGATAAATATCATGTCTGGAGCTTCTTGTTTCATTCTATTACTAAGAATTCTTTGTTTTCTTTTGCTACCTAGACCTATGATATTCCAAGATGTAAACTTCATTATTAAATATTTGTAAAGGAGTACCTGGTTAGATCATTCATCTTACTTGAATCTATGATTAGCTTTCCACATTTCATTAATAACTCTTTCTGCTTTTGCATGCCTCTTTTCTTTCCTAGATTTTTGGGTGCTAGTCCCGGTGTGTCTTCATAGTTTTCACACCTTCGCTGCCTTACCTTTCATTTTTTCTTTTCCTGTCCAACCCTTTAGCTTGAGTTTTCCATAGGAATAGCTGTTGTACCCTATTGAAATCTTCTCGTGGTAATGAGTCTACCCCACTCATGATCCTTGGTTTCAAGAACCCTTCGAGATCTAGGTGTTCCTTGTCAAGAATCTCTTGCAGTTCATGATCCTCCATTTCCATCTCACTCTGGGTCATTTCTTGGTCCATCTCCAGTTCTGCATCGCTCAACATAGTCTCTTTCTATTTGTTAATATCCTATGTTTATAATGTGTCTTCCTCTTTCTCCTTCTCCACTAGGTTTCCTTCCATTACCTAATCTACTTTTGTTATCTCATCTTCTTCTTCGAGAACTTGGAACCTATTCAGATTAGTTTGTGGTCCTTCTATTTGATGTTTCTTTGGCCCCCTCTTGTCCCATTTTCCTCTCTGTACCACTTTGCGAAAGCCTTCAGTATCTTTCATTTTGTTCACTTTTCTTCTGTTCTCTATTTTACTGAGAGGGTAGTCTCTAAATAGGTACCCATGCTCATGGCATTTCTGACATTTGAAAGGAATGTTTTCATAGTCTACTATTTGCACCCATTCTTCATCAAAAACTTCCAAGGAGACCTCATCTGGTAGAGCTCCAAAGAGATCCATCTCCACACATATTCTTGTGAAGGAAGTGTATTTTCCCCTTTTGGTGGCCTCAAAAGCTTTGAAAAAACATCCTAATTTGTTTCCTATGGTAGATAACGATACCGTTTGCCAATAATCAAGATGTAGCGAGTAGAGTCTTACCCAATCCAGGACCGAAGTGAATGTTTCTCTCTCAGGGACAAAATTCATCATCCACAGCTGCATGTAGAGGCCTGTTGCTAAATAGAAGTAGGGCCCTCCTTCAAACACTCTGTCTTTGTCCTCAATATTTGTGAAGAATACAGTAAAGAAACCCTTAGACCCAAGATTTAGGTCAATGCTTCCTTTTGGTTTCTAGTTATATTTAATCCATGTTTGCAAAGCCTTTTCGGTGGGCCATAATCCCATGAATTTTCAAATGATAACATTTGTTCGCATGTGGTCCCTCTGTGCCTCTAGAGCACAATCATTTAAAACTACTTTGGGTGTGACCTCAGCTTTGGGTTTACATGGCCTCTTTTGTGTTTTGCTTTTTGCTCCCTATTCCTTGTCTTCTTCCTCACTTTCTTTATTTCTATTATTATCTCTTGACTTGTTTAGTCCTTACTCCTCCTCCGTATTCCTTAACCCTTCTCTTGAAGGTCCTTTGACATTCTCTAATGGTTTCTTACCTCGGCTATCTACTGCCTGCCTGTAGGAGGGAGTGGAGCTCCCTCCTTTGCATCCTTACATGGATTTTTGCACCCGTGACGCGTGAAAACCCTAGCTCTACAACCCTCCCCTATCCCTATCCTAAAGATATCTATCAAAAGTGAGATGGATCCTCTCGGAATACAAATAATATTTCAGATATGCTTAACAAAACAATTCATTATGACTAGCTAAGTGCTTTATAATGAAATTAAAATGTCAAGAAGTTACACATATCATACTATGTGGTTCAAACATATGCAAGGATACTTTTGAATAAAGGAATAAGAAAAGAAGTATTTCAAACAATTATTCAAGGTGATGGTTGGGGACTCTTTTTATATTGAAACATGAGTCAAAGACTAAGGGACTTTTGTAAAATAAGTGGGGCTAGTACACTAATGAAATAAAAAATGGTTAATAGTGAACCAAAAATGTTACATCTATCAAATAAAAATGGTTAATGGTAAACCAAAAATACCACCAAGAAAAATGATGAACCATTGAATAACTCAAGTTTCCAAAAGCTCAATTTGAAATTCCTTTCACATACTTTTTCATCTTGGAGCTTACACTAGATATATCAAATATTAATGATGAAATAGAATTGAGAATCCTAAGAAAAAAGCTACTCCTCTTAATAGGCTATCCACAATCAAATAAAGTATTCATTTAGTTGTTGTTTGAAACCTAATTGTGTCTAAATTCATAGGATTTTAGATATCCTATTTGTTCATAGAGAATTTTGATTCTATTTTTTAAGTTTTTACCATGGGAATGATTAGACATGGTATTTGTTTACCTCTAGAAATTCTAATATCTTTCAAAGGTTCATTTGAAATGGATCATTCAAAATCCATACTTACCCTCTTTTAAGAATATCTCCATTGATGTTAGATTTAGAAGTTTCAAAATTAAGATTACTAATGAAATGATTTTATGCACTAGTTCATGTTTCCTTGATGGTCTAATTATTTAGAATTTCTATTGAGATGTGAATGAGATGGTTAATGTTAGACTATAAGTCCCTATAAAATTACAATGTAGAATGATACTTTCTCATGAGTTGTAATATTATCATTATCTATTGATGAGTTGCCATTCAAGTCTACATTTAGAAGTGGTCAAATACATGTAATATAAATAGGTATTATAAACTATACAATATAACTTCAAATATTTTCCACCAAACTCTTATTTCTAAGGGTTTTGTTTCCTAGAATTATGATTAACTAAATATGAAATAATTTTTCAAAAATCAAATTATAATAAATTGATAAGCTTTATAAAATTAATGATATATATTCATAAATAACCAAAAATCAAGATAAATGAATTATCAACAAAAACTCTAACTCTTTTTTTCATTAGACATTTTCAAATTTTAGAAATAGAGAAACCAAAATTTACAGTAAACTTATAATTCAAAGAATCAATTATTCATTAATTTAAAAAGCTTTCAAAACTTTATTAAAATATATTATTCTTAAAATAATATTATATTATATTTTATTTTTATTTTTATTAAGGATGAGAGGAGGTCAATTTCCTAAGCAGTAAACATTTGCCTAGGTAGAAGAAAGAAGTGGATGAAGATCTTAAGTAAAATTTAGAAATATACAAAAGTGTTATATTTTCTATTTGAAGTAGTTAATTATAATTAATTAGATTTTAATTGTAGTTATATAGTTGTCTATACTTTAACTAAAATATGTAAGTAATATGTTTTTTCAATATAACATGTAATATTGGAATCAATTTTTATTTATGATATGTTACTTATCAATGATACACATTTTCAAAAAACAATTATAACTAATAATTGGATCATTCAATTGAATAATCAAACTACAATAAGTGAACTAGGATTACAAACATGTACTAGAATTACAAACAATATATGATGCCATAACCATTCAATATATCATGCCATAACCATTCAGTTAATTTTTGAGGTGAGTAAAACAAATTAATATTTAATGTTATTATTGTTATGTACTGATTAATCAATCACTTTAGCTATTATCCACAATATACCAATGTTAAATGGATGAATTTTGTGTATATCAATGTATTAAAGGAAATAGTTTCTAAGGTAATATGAGTACACATTTTATAGTAAACATTCTATGGTAACATGCTTGCTAACATTTTTTGACATTTTAGTAGGTGACTTCTACAACATTAAAGATTGATTAAGATTTAGGTTTAATGTTATTTTTGTTAGGAACTCCCCAATCAAGTTGTTCTACATACAATAAGGTGGATAGGATGTTATTTCATTGATCATATTAGAGTTCTTATGCTTAGCCATGGCTAAATTCTCCATGGTTTAGATGGCTCTATCATACTTTATTTAACATTTGTATTGTTTTATGTGAATTTCCTTAGAAATTTATTCACAACTTACTTATCAAAGCCTCTTATTGTGCTTTCTAATGGTTAGTACTAAGTTTCACTAGTTAGATTTCTTGTATTATAATAAACTTTTTATAATGGAAAATTTGAAAGCCCTCTCGTCCAAAGAGAGATTAAGTAGATAACAGAATACACCTTAGCTTGCTTGCTCACCTAAAGTACTACACATAATCTATCATCAACCAATTGTACATATTTATAAGAAAACAACCATCAAGATAAATGAAACATCAAGGAAAAATCTCCTACTCATTTTCAAAATTTTCTAATAAAAAAACAAATCAACACAATATAATTGTAATAGAAAAATCAATTTATTTATTTTATCTCTTTTTTCTTAATTGAAGGATGAGAAGAAATATTAATCAGCTCTTTTTTCTTAATTGAAGAATGAGAGGAAATATTAATCAGCTTGGTGGTACAGATATAGATAAGTTAAAAATATATGAAGATGTTACATTTCTCATTTAAAATAGTAATAATTAATTATATATAAAATTTGGTCATATAATTGATTATTGAGTTACACAATCTAATAAATCTTTTATATATGATGTAAGATTGGAAACATTATCATGTAGTAATAGAATCTTATGATATTGGAATACCTATGATATGTGTTATATGTAAGTTTGGAATCATTGTTATATGTTATTACAATACCTATAATATGTTGTATTGGAATCCTAATGATATGTGTTATATGTAAGATTAGAATTATTATCATATGGTATTGGAATAATACCTATGATATGATATATGTTATATGGGAGCTTTACAAATTTTCAAAACCCAATTGTGATTAATGGAGCGAAAGCCTTATTCAACTGTAAAACTACAATCTTTTGATTAGAATTACACACAGTATATCAATGCCACGGTCATTAAATGGATGATTTTTTTATAATGTTATAACCATGTAGTTTTTAAGGGTTCTGGCTTCCTATGATGATATGCTTATTGATAATCAAAACAACAATATAATACAACATGCATTGAATGGGTTTAGGCCATTATGGTAAGACGTGTGGTTCAAGCCAGTTAGGTAACATGTTTAATGATACATTTCCGAGGCTACTGACAAAATTTAAGATTATTTTTTTTATCTGCAAGTCGGTCAATCTAGCTGTAATACACAATATATGGATGCCAAGTGGATGAAGTTTGTGTATATCAATGCCTGAACCTACACCGGATGAACTTTGTGTATTTCAATGGTAACATGCGCGCTGATACTTTTCGTGGCCACTACACAACACAACATTTAAGACATTTCTGGTCGGCACCAGTGAATGGCCAGTTGTGCGGCCAAGGTAGACCAAATATTGTTTCTTTTCTCGTCTTAGAGTTCCAACTCTTAACCATGGCTAAACTCCAGAGGATTTGCATCCTTCTTAGAAGTTTCCTGGGACCTTATTTACGAAAGCCTGATCTTGTGCACTCTGATCACCAATACTGCATTGCATTGCGAGTGCTAGGTTTCTTCTGTTCCAAGGTTTCTTCTGTTGCAGGTAATAAACCTTTTACAATGGAAAATTTGAAAATGCAGTATTCTGCCACGGTGAAGAGAGATTCAGAAACCTCGCCTTCTTCGGCACCTTTGGTAGCTGCAGAAGGTGCGTTGAAGTCGAATTCAGAAAAATGGGTAGACAATGCTGAAGAACAAGAGTGCAAAACTCCCAAGTCCGAAGAGAACAAAATACCTCCGGTGCTCACTTGTCCAGGGGCACCACGTAAACCCAAATCGCTGCCATCTGCGGGAACGTCATCTGCAGGTTCTCTCGAAGCAGTTTACATCCCGTCTAATGATTCTGATCTGCAGTCGCTGTTCGGTTCTCCCAAAATATCTGAAATCGACGGTGAGGGTAGGTCTTAGGAAGAATAAGAACTTCGGACAATAACACTAGTATTAGTCGTTCAATGGCTGCTGCAACTTGCTAGTATAGCATTTGAGTGCTTGTGTTAGTATAGCATTTGAGTGTTTGTCAGTATAGATTGGCCTTCTGGGAACAATATATGTTTTTATTGTTCTTTAATGTCAGGAATGTCCTTTCATAACAATATATGTTTTTATTGTTTCTGAATGTCAGGAATGTTCTTTCGTAACAATATATGTTTTTATTGTTCTTTAATGTCAGGAATGTTCTTTAATAACGGCCTTTACTATGTCTATTGACAATCACATGAGGCATTGCAATCTTATGTTACCATAACATATATTTTCAGCTTATAAATTATTTCAAGGGAGCAGCATTGACGTATAGGAAAATCGATATCAGAAGCACAGAGTCTAAATGGAGTAATTGTGAATTGTAGTTTTTAAACTATTAAACAGAGCAGAGTGATAGCTGAAACGTTAAATGTGAATTTAAAGAATATCAAAATATTTTTAAAAATATATTTTCAGAATTTGGTAGGGGTAAATCCATATTACAAGCACTAGTCTTAGTCGAGTAATTATGAATTGCAATTTTTAAATCATTAAATAAAAAAGAGTGATAGCAGAAACATTAAATGTGAATTTGAAGAATATCAAAGTATTTTTAAAAATATATTTTCGAAATTTGAGAATGATTGAATTTGAGAATGATTGCTATGGAAGAAAAAGTGACATGACCTAGGGTATGAAAAAACTCAATTTATTTTGTATTCTAAATAGGGATATAAAATTTGAGTACTTTAAAAGTGTGTGAATAAATAACTTGAGAAAGTGACTATCTTAGCTAAATGTTAAAGTTGATTCCATGGAGAATTAGTATTATTTTAAATTTTGTTTTTGTTGGGAAAATAAATAATTTTTTTGATATGGTTAACAAAATAATTCATTATGATTAGTTAAGTGTTTTGTAATGGAATTAACCATTCAAGAAGTTGTGTCTATTTTACTATCTGGTTCAAACATATGCAAATATATTTTTGAATAAAAAATGACAAAAGAAATGTATTTCAAACAATTATTCTACTTGATGGTTGGGGACTAATTCATACATTGAAACATGAGTCAAAGACTAAGGTATACTTGTGAAACCAATGGGGCTAGTAAAGTGATTAAAAAATGGCTCATGGTGAACCATAAGATTTGCATTGGTCAAATCAAAATGGTTAACAGTCAATCAACAAAACCCCCACATACCATGATGAACCATTGAATAACTTAAGAGTCCATAAACTCATTTGAGATTCCCTCCACATACTTTTCACCCCCCCCTTACAATATACATATCAAATATTAATAATGAAATAGAAATTGAGAATTCTTGGATATAAACTAGTCTCCTTAATAGACCATCCACAATCGAATCAACTATTCATTGGGTTGTTGTTTAAAACCTAATTGTGTCTAAATTCATAGGATTTTGGATATCTTATTTGCTCATGAAGAATTGTGATTCTATTTGTTGATCTTTTACCATGGGAATGATTAGACATGATATTTGTTTACCTCTAGAAATTCTAATATCTTTCAAGGTTCATTTCAAATGAATCATTCAACATCTATATTCATCCCTTTTTAAGAATAAATTCATTGAATCTCAATTTAGAAGTATCAAAATAAAGACTACAAATCATATGAATTTATAAGCTATTTCATGTTTAGTTATTGGTATAATTATTTGGACATGCAATTGAGATGTGGTTAAGGTAGTTAATGTGAGACTATAAGTCTTTATACAATTACAATATACAATAAGACTCTTTTATAAATTGTAACCTTATCATCATTTATTTTTAAGAAACCATTGAAGTTTAGATATAGAAGTGATAAAATACATATACTAAAAATTATTATGATGCATTATACAAAATGACTTAAATGAAATTCCAGCCGACTCCTATTTATATTATTCTATTTCTTAAAATTATAATTACTTAAAAATAAATATATTTTAGAAAAAAATATAACTAATTTAATATGTTTATCAAATTAATCACATACAACCATAAAATAATGGTTTCTGTGTGAATTGTTATGGAAGGTTTGTTAGACCTTACTTACCAAAGCCTGTTCCTTTGCTCTTTGATCATCATTACTGGATTGCACGGAGAGTGCTAAATTTCTTTTACTGCACAGAGATTGCTAGATTCCTTTTACTGTAATAAACCTTCTGCAAAGGAATACTTGAAAACTCAGGATTCAGTAGATATAACAAATAACACCCACACTTCTGCTCCTCATGTAGCTGTTGAGGTGGACAACAAACATTGGTGATTCGTAGATAGATGATGCAGAAAGGGAAGAACGCAGACTCCCAAGTTCGGTGCTCTGATTTTGATCTGCAGTAGTTGTTTGACTTCTATGCCATTAACTAGTAGCCATCATATGAATAAAAAAACACCTATCGGTTCCCTAGAAAATATCTGAAATATGTCAGGGATCTGTAAGATGATTCTGATCTGCAGTTGTTGTTTGACTTCGAGTGATTAGCGAGTAGCCATCACATCCCATCACATCGAGTGGCCATCATATGAATAAACGGATCTTCCTTAAACGTTCTATAAATTTTCTGAATGGCGTCCAAAGTTCGTTAAACATTAGAGTTCCAGCCGACCATTATAAACGGTATGACCAAATCGATATTAATTATTGGAATCATATGGTATTGCAATACCATATGATACGTGTTATTTTTGAGCTTTACAAATTTTCAAAACCCAATTGTGATTAATGGAGCGAAAGCCTTATTCAACCATTTAATTAGACGAGAAAACTACAATCTTTTGATTAGAATTACACACAGTATATCAATATCATACTCATTAAATGGATAAATTTGCTATAATTTTATTACCATGTATTTTTTTTTAGGTTTCAGGCCTTTTATGGTAATCTGCTATTGATACTCAAAACACCAATCTAATGCCACATCCTTTGAATGGATTCAGATCGGTAAGATGTGTGGTTCAAGCCATTTACTTAACATGCTTCTGATACTTTTCCCAGGTGACTGACAAAATTTAAGATTTCTATTTTTATGTTCAAGTGGGTCAATCTAACTGTAATACGCAATATATGGATACCAAGTAGATGAACTTTGTGCATATCAATGCCTGAACCTACACCATTTCAATGGTAACATGCGCACTGATACTTTCCGTAGGCCACTGCCACAATGTTTAAGATTTATATTTATTGTTATTTCTGGTCGGCATCAGTGAATGGCGTTGTTCTGCCGCCAAGGTACACGAAATGTTGTTTCCTTGCTTCTCTTAGAGTTCCAACGGTTAGCCATGGCTAAACTCCAGAGGTTTTTATCATTAGAAGGTTCATGAGACCTTATTTACCAAAGCCTGACCTTGTGCACTCTAATCACCAATACTGCATTGCAGTGGGAGTGTTAGGTTTCTTCTGTTTTCGCTAATAAACATTTTATAATGGAAAATTTGAAAATGCAGTATTCTATCACTCTAAAGAGAGATTCAGAAAGCTCGTCTTCAGCACCCCTGTTAGCTGCCGAAGGTGCGTTGAAGTCGACAACCAACATTGGCCATTCGGAAAAAAAAGAGAGATTCAGAAAGCTCGTCTTCGGTACCTTTGTTAGCTGCCGAAGGTGCGTTGAAGTCGACAACCAACATTGGCCATTCAGAAAAAAAGAGAGATTCAGAAAGCTCGTGTTCGGCACCTTTGTTAGCTGCCGAAGGTGCGTTGAAGTCGACAACCAAACATTGGCCATTCAGAAAAATGGGTAGACAATGCTGAAGAACAAGAATGTCAAACGCCCAAGTCGCAGGAGAACAAAATACCTCAGGTGCTCAATTGTCCTGGCGCACCACGCAAACCCAAATCGCTGCCATCTGCGAGAATGTCATCTGCAGGTTCTATCGAAGCATTTTGCATCCCGTTTAATGATTCGAATCTGCAGTCGCTGTTCGACTCAAATCTGATTAGTCGGTCACCGGCATTTGAAGAAAAAAACGCCGGATGGGTTCCCACAAAATATCTGAAATCGACGGTGAGGATAGGTCTGAGGAAGAATAAAATCTTCGGACAAAAACTTTGCATGATGAACTACATAACACAAGTATTTGTCGTTCAATGGCTGCTGCAGCTTGCTAGTATAGCATTTGATTGTTTGTGCTAGTATAGCATTTGACTGTTTGCCATAATAGATTGGCTTTCTGGGAACAATATATGTTTTTATTGTTCTTCGATGCCAGGAATTCTTTGATAACAATATCATGTGTTTTTATTGTTATTTAATATCAGCAATGTTCTTTAATAACAGCCTTTACCATGTCTATTGACAATTACGCTTATGTAGCCATAATATATATTTTCAGCCTATAAATTATTTCAACGGAGCAGCATTGACGTATGTGTAAATGGATATTAGAAGCAGAGAGTCTTCATGGAGTAATTATGAATTGTAGTTTTTAAATTATTAAATAAAGTAGACTGATAGCAGAAACATTAAATGTCAATTTAAAGAATATTAAAATATTTTTAAAATTATATTTTCAGAATTTGGTATGGGTAAATAGATATTAGAAGCACGGAGTCTCAATCGAGTAATTATGAATTGCAGTTTTTGAATTATTAAATAAAAGAGAGTGATAGCAGAAACATTAAATGTGAATTTAAAGAATAACAAATTATTTAAAAAAATATATTTTCAGAATTTGGAAATGATGGTTATTGAACAAAAAGAGATATGATTTAGGGTATGGAAAACTCAATTTATTTTGTATTTCAAATAATTTTAGTTTTTTGAACACTTCAATGTGAATGAATAACTTGAGAAAGTGACTATTTTAAATAAATTCAGAGTTGATTAAATGTAGAATTAGTATTATTTTAATTTTTGTATTTTTGGAAATAAATAATTTTTGAGATAGAATTAAGAAGATAATTTATTATAATTAATTAGGTGTTTTGTAATAGAATTAACCATTTAAAAAGTTGTGTATATCTTATTATCTAGTTTAAACATATGTAAAGATATTTTTGAATAAAAAATGACAAAAGAAAAGTATTTTAAACAATTATTCTAGGTGATGGTTGGGGACGAATTCATATATTGAAAACATGAGTCCAAGACTAAGGTACTCTTGCTAAACTAATGGGGCTAGTAAAGTGATGAAATAAAAAATGGCTCATGGTGAACCAAAAACTTTGCATTGATCAAATCAAAATGGTTAGTAGTCAATCAAAAAAACCACTACATACAATGATGAACCATTGAATAACTTAAGAGTTCATAAACTCATTTGAGATTCAGTCCACATACTTTTCACTCACACTTTACAATATACATATCAAATATTAATAATGAAATAGAAATTGAGAATTCTCAGATATAAACTAGTCTCTTTAATAGACCATTCACAATCAAATCAACTATTCATTAAGATCTTGTTTGACAGCTAATTGTGTCTAAATTTAAAAGATTTTGCTAATCTTATTTGTTCATGAAGAATTGTGATTATATTTGTTGAGCATTTAAAATAGGAACTATTAAACATGTAATCATTTACCTCTAGAAATTATGATATTTTTCAAAATTCATTTCAAATGAATCATTAATCCATACTCATCCTTTTTTAAAAATATATTCATTAAAGCTCACCATAATAAGATTAACATGCCATGACCATTAACCCATCATATAATAAAATTACACCCCATATATATCCATGCCATCACCATTAACCAATTGTGATTGATTAATAAAACTAAAGCCTTTATTCAATCATTTGATTGAATAATAAAACTACTATATGTGTACTAGAATTACACAGTATATATCCATGCCACTAACATTAAATAATGAATTTCTTATAATCTAATTTTTAAGATTCAGACTTTCAGGATTACACACCCTATATATCCATGCCATTACCATTAACCAACTGTGATCGATTAATAGAACCAAAGCCTTTATTCAAAACTACTATATCTCGAGAATGATTACACCTTATATATCCATGCCATGACCATTAAATAATGAATTTCTTGTAATCCTGTTATAATGTAATTTTTAAGGTTCAGGCTTTATATGGGTTCAGGCTTTATATGGTAACACCCTTAATGACACCATGATTACTGATCCTAAAAATAACATCCATTAATGAGTTAGGGTGATTGTACTAACCTGCATAATGATATATTTCCCAGGTGATTCACAAAAGTTAAGATTATGCATAAGTGGGTCAATCAATTTAGCTGTTCTACACAATTTATCAATGCCAATGGATGAATTTTGTGGGTATCAACACCTGAAGGGACATCATGTCTAGGGTAAAAAGGATACAACTACTTTTGAAACTTTTTTCTAGCTGACTCCCACTACATTTCAGATTTATGTTTAATGCTATTTCTATTAATGCACATGCACCAGTGAATCTGGCTACTCTACAGCCAAAGTGGATAGGATGTAGTTTCCTCTGGCTACTCTACAGCCAAAGTGGATAGGATGTAGTTTCTTCATTGTCTTAGAGTTCTGTTGCTTAACCATGGCTAAACTCTTGAGGGTTAAATGGTTGTATCATACTTCACCTAACATTGGCTAAACTCTTGAGGGTTAGATGGTTGTATCATACTTCACTTAACATTGGGACTGTTCTATGTGAAATTTCTTAGAAGGTTGTCATACCTTACTTACGAAAGCTTTCTCTTGTGCTGTCTACATTTACATACCTTATCTTTGTATATGGTGACAGCTACAGTAACACTATATAATGGCCGTTGAAAGTATTGTGGTTCAAATGGTTGCTACAACGTAGATTGGATTTATGGGAACATTATATTTCCTTTTATTGTTCTTTAAATGAGAATTGTTCTTTAATAACAGACGTCCTTCTCTATATCTGTTGGCCATATTTCCTGTATATTTGTTGGCCATATTTCCTGACGAAAAATATCTGTTGACAATTATATATATTTTCGGTTTGTCAATTGTCTGAACTGCGTCCAACGGATCTTCGTTAAACGTCTAAAATGCATGGCAATCAGAATATACACACAATCAAAATATATATATTTTAGTAGGAAATTGTGTCAGTGGCTTCGAATGGGTCTTGGTTAAGCGTTGTGACCATTGTAAACTGTACGACCAAATCGATATTAAAGTATCCTAGTAATTATAAGATTAAATAAGAATGTTTTTTGAATTATTATTTTTATTTCGTATTAAAAATATTTACATCCTAATATTATTTATTTTTATTTAAAAAATAGTATATATATAATAATATAAAACACATTTTTAAAAACAAAGGATTTTGTTATTTTTATAAAATACTGTACTTGATTTTTATTTTTTTATTTTTATTTGAATATTTACATCTTAATATTTATTTGTTTTTTTTATTTAAAAATATAGTGTATAATATAATAATATAAAAAATACATTTAAAAAACATGGATCTTGTTATTTTATAGATACTGTACTTGAATTTTTATTTTAATTATCATAAATATCATAAAAATGGTAGCATAAATATTAATGCATAATATAATTATATAAAAACCTATGACATTTTTAGAATATTTATATAAGTTTTATTTTTAAAATAATATATTTAAAATTTAATGTTTTTTTTTATTTTGCATAGATACCATAAAACTGTAATATAATTTGAGATAATTAAATTGGGATATTTAATAATTTCAAGAAGATTAGTTAGGTTGTTTTTAATTTTGAAAGGTATTATAAATTATTTTTATTCTCAAAGGGTTGATATGTATTTTAGAAGAGATCTAATTTCTCAAATTTAATATGTAATTAGCCTTACTTATATTTGGAACAACAAAATTATTGAATGTGTTGTCTTAACTTCTAATAGATGAATAAGATTAATATTTCAAATATCTAAATCTCACATACAATTCTATATTTCATAATTAAATACAATTCTGCATTAAAAATCTATCACCATTTAACAATAGAATGTGAATATCAAATAAACAATAAATCAAACTACTAAAATAAGAACTATTTTACTAAATATTAATGGAGCATGTATTTAAAATAAGAACACATGAAATTAGGTTATTTTCAATTGAAATGACATCTTAAGTTTCACATCAACAATTTAACAATTAATTGAAATACAAGAACACATAATATTAATATTGCATGATAATAATCTACAACAAAAGGTAGTAATAACAAAAACAAAAAATGGTTAATATTACATGATAATAATCTACAACAAAAGCTAATAATAATCTATTCCAAAGTGAACTTTTTATGATTAAAATTTTATTTCTAAACCTCTCTAGAATTAAAAGAATTTGTTCAAAATAAAAGTGAAATTATTTAATGACCTTTAAATTTAGTAGATTTAAAAGATAGATGTAATTTTATTTCTAATAACAAAATGTTATTTTATTTTTAAATTTTTATTAATATTTAAGAATAAAATGTGTATGAAATAAACATAATTCTAATTTATTAAAATAAAAATTGTTTTATTAAATTATCATGAAACAAATATTTAAAATAATAACTATAAAAATTATGTTTAAGTTGAATTGACATAACTAGTTACAAATTTTCATCTACCTATTAGCAAGTAATTTAAAAATAGTAATAATATATAATTAATATTGTATGAGAATAATCTACAACAAAAAGTAAATATTCTTACACCTATTCCAATAGAAGCAAGTAAGGAATAGTCTTGCATTGAGACATACACCATCAAAAGTCTTTGAGAATGCTCAATTGAGAATTTGAATTAAGAATCACATTTGTTTTCAGTCTTAGGGAAAAATTCATTTCTTCATAATTAGTATCTACTTTATATAAAAAGAAGGTAAAAAACTTCAATTCATGTGAGAGTTGATCTCTCAAACTTAAACTAGTGGATGTTTCTTTCTTCTTAATTTTTGTATATTTTTTAAAATTGATTTCAAAACCTTCACATTTCTATTTAGAGGATAGTTTTCATGGAATTTTTGTTGTTGTAAAGAGCCTTATAAGATGAAATAGTTTTCCTTATTCTTTTCTCAAAATTTTCATCTTAGGAAGTAGGGACTTATGATGTGATATATTTTATCTTGTTTTCATTAATACCATTGATAACAACTTTACGAAGATAGGAAGAGAATAAATGCTCTTCCTACTTGTGCTAATTTAATATTCCAACTTTTAGATATCTAATCTTTTGGAAATATGTTCAATTTTGCTCGAAATGAAGTATTGATCTTTGGCCATATTCTATATAATATGTAGTCTTTAACCATAAAACTTGAAAAGGGAATTTCATGTCAATTATGTCAATATACTAGGTTCAATACAATTTATTGCAATGTTTCTTTGGTGAAAATATGAATCTCTATATGTACTTTTATCATTTTTTTCAATTCCTCAAGCAATCAAACTTTTTCCATACCTATTTTTAGAAATAAAATAAATTCAAAACATTCACCCTACCTTATATTAAACAAAAATTGAGATAGATTAAGATATGACAAACTCAACATCTTTTGTATTCCAAATTACTCGAAATAAGTTTAATTTTTTAGTATGAGATATTGTCACGAAAATTTAAAGACTTAAAAAGTGATTCAAGAATTTAAGAATGTTAACAATATATCTAATAATAAAAATCTTCAATTTTTTTTTATAAATGTCAACTCTATGGTAGAGTTGATCACATGGACAATTAGCACTTTGATCTCCATCCTTGTCTTAGTTGTGGGAATACAAATAATATCTTAGATATGGTTAACAAAACAATTCATTATGACTAGCTAAGAAGTTGCACATATCATACTAAGTAGTTCAAACATATGTAAGGATATAAAAGAATAAGAAAAGAAGTATTTCAAAAAATTATTCAAGGTGAAGTTTGGGGACCATTTCTATATTTAAAGATGAGTCAAAGGCTAATTTAATTTTGTAAAATAAGTGGGTTTATTTCCTAGAATTATAATTAACTAAAATGAAAAAAATAAAAAATAAATTATAATAAATTGATAATCTTTATAAAATTAATTATATATATTCATAAATAACTAAAAATCAAGGTAGATGAATTATCAACAAAAACTCTAATTCTTTTTTCCACAGGGCATTGTTATCATGAAAATTTAAAGACTTAAAAAGTTATTCAAGAATTTATGAATGTTAACAAAATATCTAATGATAAAAATCTTGATATTTTTTTTTTTTTATAAATGTCAACTCTATGGTAAAGTTGATCACATGGACAATTAGCACTTTGATCTCCATCCTTGTCTTAGTTGTGGGAATACAAAAAATATTTCATATATGGTTAACAAAACAATTCATTATGACTAGCTAAGAAGTTGCACATATCATACTAAGTAGTTCAAACATATGTTAGGATATAAAAGAATAAGAAAAGAAGCATTTCAAAAAATTATTCAAAGTGATGGTTGGGGACCATTTATATATTTAAAGATGAGTCAAAGGATAACTTACTTTTGTAAAATAAGTGGGTCTATTTCCTCAAATCATAATTAACTAAAAATGAAAAAAAATCAAAAAATCAAATTATAATAAATTGATAAGCTTTATAACATTAATTATATATATTCATAAATAACTAAAGATCAAGGTAAATGAATTATCAACAAAAACTTTAATTTTTTTTTCACGGGGCATTTTCAAATTTTAGAAATAGAGAAAACAAAGTTTACAATAAACTTATAATTGAAAGATCAATTATTCATTAATTAAAAAAAAAAACTTTATTAAATATATATTCTTAAAATAATATATATTATAATTTTTAAATTTTTTTTAATTGCTGATGAGAGAGAATGTCAATTTGCTGGGTAGTAAACATTTGCATCAGTACAAGAAAGAATTTGGATGAATATCTTAGGTAAATGTTAGAAATATATGAAAGTGTTATGTTTTTTTTATTTAAAGTAGTTAATTATAATTAATTAAGTTTAAAATTGTAGTTATATAGCTTTCCATGCTTCAACTAAAATATGTAAGTAATATGTTTTTTTAATATGTTATGCTGTATTGGAATCAATTTTTATTTATGATATGTTACTTATGAATTGTATAACTTTTCAAAAACCAATTGTGATTAATAAAAAAATAACTTTTATTCATTCATTTGATTGAATAATCAAACTACAATAAGTACACTAAGATAACAAACATGTAGTAGAATTAAAAACAATATATCAAGCCATAACCATTCAATAACTAATTTAGTGTGATCTTGTTACAATGTAATTGTTAAGGTTGAGGAATTATATGGTAACATGATTAATGATACTATCTTTCTTACTCATACTCAAAACAAAAATACGTTGGTATATAAATGACACATCCATTGAATGGTTCATGGTAATAAGGATATTGAAATTTTTTTGAGCTGAGTAACAAAAAATTAATATTTAAAGTTATTGTCCTTATGTATAGATTAGTCTATCAATTTAGCTATCATACACAATATACTAATGCCAAATGGATGAATTTTGTGTATATCAATGACTTAAATGAAATTTTTTCTATGGTAACATGGGATGGATGAATTTGTGTATATCAATATCTTAACTAAAATAATTTCTATAGTAACATGTTTACTAACATCTATGGTAACATGAGTACTAACATTTTTTGACTTTTTGGTAGGTGACTCACACAACATTTAAGATTTATTAAGATTTAGATTTAATGCTATTTATCTTAAGAACTACCTAATCAAGTTGTTCTACCTACAACAAGGTGGATAGGATGTTATTTGATTGATCAGTTCTCCCAATATACAGAATCTTCAGACAAAATCTTTGCATGATGAGCTACATAAGACTAGTAGTAGTAGTTCAATGGATGCTGCAACTTGATAGTATAGCATTTGAGTGTTTGTGTTAGGATAGCATTTGAGTGTTTGTCATAATAGATTGGCTTTCAGGGAACAACTATATGTTTTTATTGTTCTTTAATGTCAGGAATGTTCTTTAATAACAACCTTTACTATGTCTATTGACAATCACATGAGGCATGGCAGTCTTATGTCACCATAATATATACTTAATATATATTTTCAACCTATAAATTATTTCAACGGAGTAGCATTGACTTAGGGGTAGATCGATATTAGAAACAGAGAGTCTTAATGGAGTAATTATGAATTGTAGTTTTTAAATGATTAAATAAAGCAGTGTGATACCAAAAACATTAAATGTGAATTTAAAGAATATCAAAAAAATTTAAGAAAATATATTTTCATAATTTGGTTGGGGGTAAATCTATATTAGAAGCAGTGAGTCTTAATGGAGTAATTATGAAGTGTAGTTTTTTAATTATTAAATAAAGGAGAGTGATAGCAGAAACGTTAAATGTGAATTTAAAGAATATCAAAACATTTAAAAAAATATATTTTCAAAATCTGGGAATGATTGCTATTGAACAAAAAGTGATATGACTTAGAGTATGAAAAACTCAACTTATTTTGTATTCTAGTTTTTTAGTATGGGATATTAGGATGAAATTTTGAACATTTTAAAAATTAAAGTGAATGAATAATTTGAGAAAGTGACTGTTTTAGATAAATGTTAGAGTTGATGAAATGCAAAATTAGTATTATTTTAAATTTTGTGTTTTGTGTTTTGGGAAAATAAATAATTTTTTAAACATGGTTAATAAAATAATTTAATATGACTAATTAAATGTTTTGTCTAGTTCAAACATATATTAAGATATTTTTGAATAAAAAAATGATCAAAGAAAAGTATTTCAAACAATTATTTTAAGTGATGGTTGGGGACTAATTCATATATTGAGACATGAGTCAAAGACTAAGGTACTCTTGTGAAACCAATGGGGTTAGTAAAGTGATGAAATAAAAATTGGTTCATAGTGAACCAAAAAATTTGCTTTGAACAAATCAAAATGGTTAGTAGTCAATCAACAAAACCACCACATACAATGATGAACCATTGAATAACTTAAGAGTCCATAAACTCATTTGAGATTCCCTCCACATACTTTTCACTCCCATCTTACAATATACATATCAAATATTAATAATGAAATAGAAATTGAGAATTCTAGGATATAAACTAATCTCTTTAATAGACCATCCACAATCAAATCAATTATTCTCTGGGTTGTTGTTTAAAACCTAATTGTGTCTAAATTCATAAGATTTTGGATATCCTATTTGCTCATGAAGGATTGTGATTCTATTTGTTAATCTTTTACCATGGGAATGATTAGACATGGTATTTGTTTACCTCTAGAAATTCTAATATCTTTCTACATTCATTTCAAATGAATCATTCAACATCCATACCTACAGCTTTTTAAGAATATATTCATTGAAGCTCAATTTAAAAGTATCAAAATAAATACTCTAAATCATATGAGTTGATGGGTTATTCCATGTTTAGTTATTAGCATAATTATTTAGACAAGTCATTGAGATGTGATTGAGGTGGTTAATGTTAGACTCTAAGTCTTTATACAATTATAATATACAATAAGTCACTTTTATAAATTGTAACCTTATCATTATTTATCTATAAGATGCCATTAAAGTTTAGATGTTGTAAAATACATATAATAAAAATTGATATCATGTATTATACAAAATGGTTTAAAAAAATTTCCAACACTCTTATTTATATTTATTCTATTTCTTAAAATTATTAACCCATTTAATATGTTTTATTAAATTAATCATACATAACCATAAAAGGATGGTTCTGTGTGAATTGTTAAGGAATGTTCCTCAGACCTTACTTACAAAGCATGTTCCTTTGCTCTCTGATCATCATTATTGGATTGCACAGAGAGTGCTAGATTTCTTTTACTGCACCGAGACTGCTAGATTTCTTTTACTGTAACAAACCTTTTGGAAAGGAATATAACAAATAATACACCTGCTTCTGCACCTCATGTAGCTGTTGAGGTGGACAACAAACATTGGTGATTCGTGGATAGATGATGCAGAAAGGGAAGAACGCAGACTCCCAAGTTCGGTGCTCCTATGTCCCAAGTTCCGTACTCTGATTCTGATATGCAGTAGTTGTTTGACTTCTATGATATTAGCCAGTGGCCATCATATGAATTAAAAAGCACCCATCGGTTCCCCAGAAAATATCTGAAATAGGTCAGGGATCTGCAGTCGTTGTTTGACTTCGATGTGATTAGCGAGTAGCCATCATATGAATAAACGGATCTTCCTTAAACGTCCTATAAATTGTCTGAATGGCGTCCAAAGGATCTTCGTTAAACATCTAAAATGCATGGCAATCAGAATATAGACACAATCAATATATTTTAGTACGAAATTGTTTCAGTCGTTTCGAATGGGTCTTGGTTAAGCGTTCCAGCTGACCATTATAAACTGTACGACCAAATCGATATTAATTATTGGAATCATTTGGTATTGCAATACCATATGATATGTGTTATATGTGAGCTTTACAAATTTTCAAAAGCCAATTGTGATTAATGGAGCGAAAGCCTTATTCAACCATTTAATTAGACTGTAAAATCTTTTGATTGGAATTACACACAGTATATCAATGTCATACTCATTAAATGGATAACTTTGCTATAATTTTATTACCATGTAATTTTTTAGGGTTCAGGCCTTCTATGGGAATCTGCTACTATTGATACTCAAAACAACAATTTAATGCCACATCCTTTGAATGGGTTCAGGTCAGTAAGATGTGTGGGTCAACCCATTTACGTAACATGCTTATGATACTTTTCTGAGGTAACTGACAAAATTTAAGGTTTCTATTTTATTGTGCAAGTAGGTCAAATTAACTGTAATAAACAATATATGGATGCCAAATGGATAAACTTTGTGCACATCAATGCCTGAACCTAACTATTTCATTGGTAACATGCTCACTTATACTTTCCGTAGGCCACTACCACAACATTTCAGATTTATATTTATTGTTATTTCGGGCACCTGTGAATGGCGCTGTTCTGCTGCCAAGGTAGACTAAATGTTGGTCTTTGCTTGTCTTAGAGTTCCAACGGTTAACCATGGCTAAACTCCAGAGGATTTTATCCTTAGGAGGTTCATGAGACCTTATTTACCAAAGCCTGACCTTGTGCACTCTCATCACCAATACTGCATTGCAGTGAGAGTGTTAGGTTTCTTCTGTTTCCGGTAATAAACATTTTACGATGGAAATTCTGAAAATGCAGTATTCTGCCACTCTAAAGAGATTCAGCACCTTTGGTAGCTGGTGAAGATGAGTTGAATTCAGAAAATTGGGTAGACAATGCTAAAGAAGAAGAATGCCGAAAGCCCAAGTCCAAGGAGAACAAAATACCTCCGGTGCTGAGTTGTCTTGGGGCATCACCCAAACCCAAATCGCTGCCATCTGAGAGAATGCCATCTGCAGGTTCTATCGAAGCATTTTACATCCTGTCAAATGATTCTGATCTGCAGTAGCTGTTCGACTCAGATCTGATAGGTTCTTCCAAAATAGGTTTAGTCACCGGCATTTGAAGAAAAAACATCTATAGGTTCTTCCAAAATATCTGAAATCAACGGTGAAGGTCCGTCTGAGGAAGAATAAAATCTTCGGACAAAATCTTTGCAGGATGAACTACATAACACAAGTATTTGTCGTTCAATTACATGAGGCATGGCAACCTTATGTTGCCATAATATATATTTTCAGCCTATAAATTATTTCAACAGAGCAGCATCAACATATGGTTTAATCGATATCAGAAGCAGAGAGTCTTAATCGACTAATTATGAATTGTAGTTTTTAAATTATTAAATAAAACAGAGTGATAGCAGCAACCTTTAACGTGAATTTAAAGAATATCACAATATTTTAAAAAATATATTTTAAGAATTTGGGAATGATTGCTATCGAACAAAAAGTCACATGACTTAGGGTACGACAAACTCAACCTATTTCGTTTTCCAAATAGCTTTAGTTTTTTAGTCTAGGATATTAGAGGAAAATTTGAACATTTCAAAAGTGAATGTGAATGAATAAGTGGAGAATAATGACCATTTTAGATCAATTATTAATTGTAGAATTAGTGCTATTTTTAATTTTGTGTTTTTATGAGAAAATAAATAATTTTTTAATTATAGTTAACAAAATAATTCATGAAATAAACGATATGGTTCTCTAGAGGAGCTAGGGTTCAGAGCGATTAGGGTTTACAGATTTTTCTGTCACGACGCATACTGTGCCCCTATGAATCGCTTCATACCCTGAACCAAGGCCCAGACGTGCATCGTTGCGGCAGGGTTTCTAGGGACGCAAATGGATTCCAGGGGGTATGAGAGCCCTCACGAGGTGCAAAAAATCAGCTGCACGGCCCGGAACAAGAGCTGGTTTTTGGATCTTTGAACAAGGAAATTCTGAATCAAAACAAAACGCATGAGCATGATAGCAAAACGACAGAAGGGCGAACGGATCAACACAACGCCGCATATGACACTCGGGTGAATCACAGGAAACCCCGAAAGTCACCTCTGCAACATGTAGACCCATAGCCAAAGAGAGACCTATAATCGAGTTGCCACGACACAAAATAGACAAGAGAATTGAATACATGAGGGATCATGCCCTAATTGGGAAGTTCATAGGGTCGCCGACAGAAAGGGCTTTATATGGCTGGATTGCGGCGAAATGGAAACCCAGGGGAGATGTAACCTTGCATCTCGGACCGAAAGGCTTCTTCACCGCGATTTTCTTCTACCTGGAGGACAAATACAGAGTACTAGGAGAGGGACCATATTTTTTCAATTCAGCAGGTCTGTATCTGAGGGATTGGATACTGAGATTCAACTCGGATAAGGAAGATCTCACCTGGGCACCGGTTTGGATTCGACTGTACTCGCTTCGAGACGAGTATTGGGATGAGGATATCCTCAAAGATATAGGAAATGGAATAGGGGAATACATGAGAGCTGCAGATGAAACAAAGAAACACATACACATCTCCTATGCTCGCATATGCGTTTTTATAAGATTGAATGAAGCCTTGCCAGAATCGATAATTCTCTATCACCAGGATGAAGAATGGATTCAACCTCTGGACTACGAGCACGTCCCCTTTCGATGCAGAAAATGCCATGTGCTAGGGCATCTCTTTCGGGATTGTCCGCTAAATGTCAAACCTGCCTCTTCTGATTCCACTGAAACCCCAGCCCAAGATGGCTTCACAAAAGCCCCTAGCAGAAAGCGTGCTCACAAGAAACCCAGCAATAGCACCAAGCCGCAGCAAATGAAAAATCAGGGACCAGCCACAAAGAATAGATTTGAAACCCTATCACGAACCGATGAGGACCAACCCTCGCCCTCTGTAGAAGCCTCTGCTCCCCCCTCCTCATCCTCCCTCCTTCCGCCTTTTGCCTCCTCCTCCAAACAACCCCCCCTACCCCCTCTCAGCACTCCGGCCCTTCATTCGGATGGAATCACAGAGATGGAAGGGAAAGACAAGGCTATGGACATTGATGGAAAATCAGAGCCCCCACAAAGCTCAGAGACAACTCAGGATGGAAGCAACCAAGCGTAAAGAATGGAAGAAGAACCAGAGAGCATCGACATGCATGAACTAGACATCATAGAACTAGAACTGGCCTGCAATAAGAAGGCTTACGACAGCATTCCATAGGAGCAACTCAACAAGCTGGAAATGGTTATCTCGAGAGCCTTCCACCAAAATCAATTGGGCATACAGCCTGGCAGCCATTGGGACGGCTATCAACTCCCAAAAGAATCCAAGAAAAGAGGAAGAAAAACAGATCTCCAGCGAACGATTGAGATAGGGAAAGTACTGGTAGACTCGGGCAGGTATGCTAAACTGACGAGGTACTACAAACCCTCCATCAATAGTTAACTATGAAGCTAGTATCATGGAATGTTCGAGGGCTCAATAGCCCCAGCAAACTTAGAATGTTAAAAAACATGATTAAAATGGAAAAACCTCAAATATGTTTTCTGCAAGAAACCAAATGCAATAGCTCCACAATAGATAGCATTTTTGCCAAGGCCTAGCCAGGGAGTCAAACGGTAGCGGTGGACGCCTCTGGAGCTTCAGGAGGGTTGGCTATAGCTTGGAATACACAGGCGATAGCTCTTTCAGATCTGCATGCCTCCCACTATTTCATCCAGGCAACTTTTCATATGCTAGGTACAAATATCCATGGCAATCTCACAAATGTGTATTTCCCGCAGGACTCAGGAAGTAAGATGGCCCTTCTGGACACTATAAAGGCCTTGAACAATAACAGAAGGCACCCACTCTAGATAATAGGGGGGGATTTTAATATGATCACCAAGCTAAAGGAGAAAATTGGAGGGCGCAACAGAATGGACCGTGAAAACTCTCTTTTCAGGGACTTCATTCAGAACTCCTCACTCATAGATATGCCTTTTGGAAATGGAACTTTCACCTGGAGCAATCGTAGAGCAGGCAAGCAACAAATCGCTTCCAAATTGGATCGCTTCCTCATATCAGACAATGTCGTTCACCTGGGAGGAGACTTCTCAGCAGCTATACTTCTTCATACTGGCTCGGATCACTGGCCGATCGCCCTTCAATGGCAAAGACCCGACAATCCTACTAGAAGACCCTTCTGCTTCGAAGAATTCTGGCTCACGCATCCTACATTCAAAGACATGGTCAAAAATACTTGGACGTCCTTCACCCCACCCGAAGGATCTAAGATGTTTCAGCTCCAACAAAAGCTCAGGTTTTTAAAAGGGAAATTAAAACAGTGGAACAGGGAGACCTTTGGTAACATCTTCACAGCACAACAAGAACAAAATAATAACAGAGGGGCACATTGAAGCAACGTTGGAACAGGAACGAAACAGCCACAACAAATTGGAGGAAAGATGGAAACAGGAGGAAATATACTGGAGGAAAAAATCCAGAATAAGATGGCTGAGAGAAGGTGAACGAAACACCAAATTTTTCCACAGAACCACTGTTCAGTGAAGAATGCACAACAGCATTCCCTTCATTCAAACTCAGGAAGGCGCCAAAATAGAGGAACATGAGAAAATTGAGGCGGAATTCCTCAATCACTTTGCTCAAGTCCATACAGAGCCTGAAGGAGACAAGCACCCGGCTATTGAAAGAATAACCAAAAATGTGCCAAAGATTATCATGGAAGAGCATAATGAACTTCTCCTATGCCCCATTTTAATGTAGGAGGTGGACGATGCAATGTCTCAGCTAAAGGAAGGTAAAGCCCCGGGGCCAGACGGTTTCACCACAACTTTCTTCCACACTTTCTGGGATCTGATAAAACACGAGGTCTCGCAAATTGTAGAAGAATGAAGAACCCTCCATTGGCTGCTCCCATCGCTTAATACAACCTTCATTGCGCTCATCCCAAAAGAGGAAGATTCTATCACCCCTGATAAGTACAGGCCAATAGCTCTTTGTAACATCATCTACAAAGTTGTCTCTAAAGTGATTGCGAACCGGCTCAAGCCCCTCTTACCCATGCTCATATCCCCGGAACAGTCAGGCTATGTGGAAGGGCGGCAAATCATGGATGGAATTCTTCTCACGCATGAGATAATTCACTCCCTAAAATCCACAAAGTAGGCAGGTATGCTCCTTAAACTGGACCTCTCTTAGGCTTTTGATAAACTAAGCTGGAGTTACATTCAGCACATGCTCAATGCCTTTGGTTTTTGCTCAATGTGGGTTCGATGGATTATGAGCCTAGTCACCTCAACTCAATTCTCCATCCTTATCAATGGCATTCCCTCTCGACCCTTTAAACCGTCTAGAGGAATTCGGCACGGTGACCCCCTCTCCCCCTTTCTCTTTGTCCTAATGGCTGAAGGACTGGGGCGACACATAAAAAATGTGCTTCTCTCGCATCAGCTTAAAGGCCTTTCAGTCCATAACACCCCTGCCAACTCCCACCAGCAGTTTGTCGACGACACTATGCTCTTCGGATACCCTTCAGTCCAGGAAGCCTCTTGCTTATAAGCCCTGCTTAATGACTTCTCAGAAGCCTTGGGCACCAGTGTACACTGTTCTAAGTCATAGATCTTCTTCTTTCACACTCTGCCCTCGGTCAAGACAGCGGTGGCCCGCATCTTAGGATTTCCCTCTGCTTCCCTCCCCTCCAAATACCTGGGGGCATCGCTCACTGCTTCAGCCATAAAGCACTCCACCTCGCAATCTCTTCTGGAAAAGCTTGGGTCTCGCCTAAACCTTTGGACTCACAGAACCTTAAACCTTGTCAGTCGAGTTGTGCTCATCAAATGAGTCCTGCAGGCGATGCCGCTCTACATGTTCTCTACCTTAGCAGCGCTGAAATGGGTACTTAAAAAAATAAGAAACCTTCAGCGTTGCTTCCTGTGGGGTGGCACGGAAACCAATCGCAAATGGGCCCTGGTTAAATGGGCCACTGTCTGTGCGCCCAAAGACAAAGGGGGGCTGGGACTGAGAGACCCCGAGCATAGCAACACCATCATGGGGGAAACAATTTGGTGGCAATGGGTCACTAATCCAGATAAACCTTGGGCCAAGCTCTTGATAGCCAAATATGCCAACAACAGACCTCAGGAGGAACTCATGAGGTTCACCCCCAACGACAAGGGCTCGCTCATGTGGAATGCTGCCAAACAACACTAACAACTAATTCAAAAGCACAGTTTCTGGGAGGTAAAGAACGACAACACAACTTGTTTCTAGACAGACGCGTGGAATCAAATGCCAAAACTCAACAGTATCTTGTTCCGAGACCCAGCTCCCATCAGGCAGGAGCAGCGGCCGGAAACGGTTCAACAGTACTGGTTACAAGGGGAGGAGCATGGCTTCAGGCAATGGAAACAGGGCAATCAGCTAATCCACAATGCAGACATTCAAGATGCTGAGCCGCTAGAATTGGAGCTAAGGAAAAGAAACATCAGATACAATGAAGGCAATGACATCCTTCGATGGGGATACCAACCAAAAGGAACCTACTCTCCTTCAGAAGCGTACAGAATAATAAACATGAACAAAACTCCTTCTGACACTATCTGGCGCAAAATATGGGAGCTCGATTCCTGGCCTAAAATCTCACACTTCTTATGGCTGGTCGGACACAAAAGGATCCTTACTTGGGATAAACTAAGAAGAAGAAATTTCCAGGGTCCATCCTACTGCCATAACTGCAAGAGCAGTGAGGAAACCCTTCAGCATCTCCTAGATGACTGTCCCCTAGCCAACCAGCTATGGGAAAAAGCGAGCTTCAGATGTCAAAGAAGCTGCAGGCAGGAGAGCAACATAATCAACTCCTTAAGACAATGGCCCCAGCGACCATACAAAAGTGAGTTCCTTAATCGGCTATGGCACATCATCCCGGGTCTAATTCTCTGGAGCGTCTAGAAGGAAAGAAACAAACGAATCTTCAAAAACCAATGCTCCCAAACTGAGGACATTTGGAAAAGGCTATGCGGGAATCTCCACGAAACTCTGATGCTCGGTACATGGTCGCAGGAGGATCTTCCCTCACAAGCCAATGAGAAAAGTATCCTCGACAATTGGCAACTGGTTCTACCACAGGAACTTCAAAAGCCTGACAGGGCCAAAAACAGCAGCATCAACACTTGCAAATGGCAGGCTCCCCAAAAGAATTCCTACAAGCTCAACTTTGATGGTGCCTCTAAGGGCAACCCTGGCACAAAGGGCTTTGGAGGAATCATAAGGAATCATGAAGGCTCTCCCTTGCAGATTTATTTTGGAAACATAGGCTGGGATACTAACAACTCAGCTGAGTTGGAAGGTCTTTGGCAAGGACTCACTCTCACATGGCAACTCAACCTTCAGCCCCTAGTCGTGGAAGGAGACTCCCAGATCCTCATACACATGGCAAAGCGCCTACAAAATGGATCTCAAGCAAATAAAATCACCACGAGTTGGAGACTTGAAGCTAGGTTGAAGGAAATTGAACACTTGCTCCGCAGTAACAGAGTCATCTCATTCATGCACACAAAAAGGGGAGGCAATAAGGTTTCTGACTTCCTGGCCAACATAGGAGTAGAAAATGCCAGCACCCTTAACACTGGTAACACCAGCATAATCTCTAACTTTGATTAGGCCCAAGAATGTGACAGACTAATCCAAAGTGAGGCAGCTGCCCTGGATGCGGGTGATGAGATGTGCGATGGAGAGGAGCCACATGGTAGACATGGGCTACCTCCAAGCTGAGCATTGATGATGCCCTTCGCTGCCATGGACAGTCGATTCAAGGAGGGCGGCAGGCATTCAATGCGACTTATGACACCATGGATCGAAGGCAACTTGCAGATGTGGAGTACAGGCGCCAAGGGAACTGCTGGACTGTTTTTAAGGACGAAGAGACGAGCCATGGAGAACAGTTTGCTATCCGATGCATCGTCCCTCAAGTCTCTAATCCTGTGGGCAGCGTTAGCGAGTTCAATTCTGGTAGTAGTTTGGGTACTCTTCAGTGGAGGTTCTGGATTACGGGTTGTTGCGACATTTTCGCTCCTACATTCATCTCAGCCCTTGCAGCCCCTGCAACCATGTATCGTAGAAGGGGTCCAGCCTGCGGAAGACTGGCTCGCCCTCCAGCCTCACATCCACGTGTTCAGTGTTGCCGCTGCCGGTGTCATAGGGGAATTCAAGCCACCCCCTTACAGGCAAACCAGTACATGGACTCCAGTGCTCCTAATGCCTAGTCGACCCCTGCGCCCGTCTTTGGGTCCGCCATATTCTCCTTTAGCTGCACGCAGGAACAACCCCGCATTAACGCACATGTTTCAGTCCTTTTTCTTGAGGAAGCTCAAGACGAGGCCAGAGGAGCGAGCAGTGGGGAGAGAACTCTAGGGGGAAGCCTGGGCGCGGAAGAAAGGCAACCTGTGGAGGAACCTGGACAAGCCTCCAAAATCCCTCCAGCTCAGGAAGCAACGACCTCGAAGGCGGAAGTTGAGGAGGACTGGGAAACTTTGCGAGAGAGATATGGCCGGTGTGAAGTGGTGGAGGAAAAGCCTCCCGAGTAGCCCATTGTTGAACCGCTTCCTTTGCAGACGGTGATGGTCTGGGTATGTTGGGGCCCTCCCTGGTTTTGATTATGTTCATGGCTTTGTTTTATGTTTTCTCTGGCCTAAGTCCAATTCAAAGTATGCAATGGCCAAGTTTGTTGAAACCCCGACGAGGGATTTTGTGATTTGCTCTTGTGGGCAGTCTCAGTTAATTGTCGTGCCCCTGCATGGGCAGTTTCAGTCTATGGTCGAGCCCCCGCATGGGCAGTTTCAGTAAGTTTTCTAGTCCCTGCATGGGTGGTTTTAGTATATTCGAATTTTGGCTGGTGCCTCAAAGACCCCTTTTTGGGTATCGTTCCAAGGCCCCTGCGTGGGCAGTTTCAATCAATTTTCAGGCCCCTGTGTGGTCGGGTCGAAGTCTGGTAGGAGTTTCAATGGCCTTTTTGGGTCTCGTCCTAATGCCCACAGTGCCAGTGTTGGACTTGGGCACTCTGATTTCCTGAATGTAAATTTCACCCTGTACATAATATATTAGATAGCTTTACTGAGAAAAAAAAAACAAAATAATTCATTATGATTAGTCAAGTGTTTTGTAATTAAATTAACAAATTAAGAAGTTGTGTTTATCCTATTATCTATTTCAAATATATTCAAGGATATTTTTGAATAAAAAATGACAAAAGAAAAGTATTTTAAATAATTATTTGAGGTGATGGTTAAAAAATAATTCATATATTGAAACATGAGTCAAAGACTAAGGTACTCTTATGAAACCAATGGGGTTAGTAAAGTGATGAAATGAAAATAATAAAAATTGTTTATAGTGAACTAAACACACTTTATTGATAAGATCAAAATGGTTAGTGGCCAACCAACAAATCCACCACATACATGATGTAAAAATTTCTATTTTCCCACTCCGGTTTTCAGTTTCTCCTTATTTCTCCCATGTAGTTAAATGCCCTTTCCCATAACCATACATTCAACAAGCTGAAAAAAAATAAATTTGCTGAAAACACAAATTCTGGAAATTTTACAGAATGCTGGAAATTGTAGAAATAAAAAATCAGCAGTAATAAACAGCAATTAAAACACATTAAAACATTAATATTTTTTGTCAAAGTGACCCTGGAAAAACCCCCTACAACTCTTGGGGAAAACCAGTTTGAGAGCTCTTCTTTATTTCTGAAAAAATCTTTTTACAGCAAGAAAATATTCAGCAAAAATCAGCAAACAAACTTTTACAACTTATCTCAGCCTTGCTGAAAAACTGCCCTGCTGAAACTTCGTTGTTGTTACTCCGCTGCTGAAACTCCGCTGCTGATACTCCGCAACTCACTGTCCAGAAATCTCCCTTGCTCTCTTGCTCTCCTTCTCTCAATATGCTCATGAAAGAATTGAATCGAATGATCTTTTCCTCCTTTTCCTCCCTTAATATAACTCCAAGTGACTTTTGGGTGATCCAAGTGACTTTTGGGTGATCTCTAAATCCAATGGCTGAAATAGATTTAGATCAATGGCTGAGATTAAATGCACATTTAAATCTCACTTTCTATTTTTTAATTCACCCACTTTAATAAAGACCCACTTAGTCATTTATTTCCAAAGTCACTTTTCCTTTCTAATTTTTCATTGACTTTATAAAAGTCACTTTAAAATTAGACTTAGTAACTTTATCACTTAAAGTCACTTTTAAATTAGATTTTAACTTTATAAAAATTATAAAGTCACTTTAGGAGAAAAATTAAAATCTTTTGGACACTTTTCCCTAGGCCAAAGATCAAAGCCTAAGGGAACCACCTGTCCTCCGGTACCAAATTTCAACACTCCCTCTTACCGAGGAAGGTGTTCCTCACCACACCCATCTTGTCTCTGAAGTAAACATGCTTGCCCCGTGGTAAGGCTTTGGTAAGAATGTCTGCTACCTGCTCATCAGTGGAAATATACTCAAGCTTCACAGCTCCCTTCTGAACATAGGCTCTGATGAAATGATATCTGATCCCGATATGCTTTGACCTGTCATGAAATACTGGATTCTCCGTGAGTTTAATGCAACTCTGATTATCACAGTAAATCACTGAAGGTCTCAACGGCTGACCAAATAAGCCAAAAAACATCTTGCGAAGCCAGATGGCCTCACAACTAGCTAGACTGACTGCCATATACTCTGCTTCTGCTGAACTCAGTGCTACTGACTGCTGCTTCCGGCTGAACCATGATACTACTGTTGAACCCAACCCAAAACAGCACCCTGAAGTGCTCTTCCTATCAAAAGCACAACCTGCCCAATCAGAATCAGTGTATCCTACCAATCTCACTCCATCTCCTTGCCTGTAGTCCAGACCATAATCCACTGTCCCCTGCAAGTACCGCAAAATGTGTTTTGTAGCGACCCAGTGAACCTTCCTAGGCTCACACATAAACTGACTCATCGTGTTGACTGCAAAACAGATATCTGGTCTAGTGTTGACCAAATACATCAAGGAACCAATCAGCTGCCTGTACAATGTGGGATCCACCAACTCGGAATCCGAAACATGAAGCTTCTTCCAGTTGGTAATCATCGGTGTCGACATGGGTCTACAATCCTCCATGTGGAATCTGCTAAGGATGTCCACAATATACTTCCCCTGCCCCAGGAAGAAATGCCCCTCCTCCTGCCACACCTCCAAACCCAAAAAGTATATATTCAAGTCAATGTCCTTCATCTCAAACTCCGTCACAAAATCTCTCTTGCAGTGCTCTATGAGTCTCTCTTCACCTGTAATGACCAAGTCATCCACATACAACACCAGAATGAGAGGCTCCTCACCTATCACAATAAAGTAAAGGTTCGGATCTGCCTCACTCTTTGTGAAACCCATCCCCTGCAAATAAGTATCTATCCTGGAGTACCAAGCTCTGGGAGCTTGCTTCAGGCCATAAAGGGCCTTCCTCAGTCTGCATACATGGGACTCCTTCCCATGCACCTCAAAGCCCTGTGGCTGCTCAATGTACACCTCCTCCTGTATGAAGCCATTGAGAAATGCGGTCTTCACATCCATCTGGTGGATCTTCCAACCCATCTCTGCTGCTATCGATATAATGAAGCGAATCGAAGTATATCGAGCCACGGGAGCGAAGGTCTCCTCATAATCAACTCCCTCTACCTGGGAGAACCCTCTAGCCACAAACCTCGCTTTGAATTTCTCAATGCTGCCATCTGCAGTATGCTTTACCTTGTAAAGCCATCTGGAAGTAACCACATACTTGCCCTCAGGCCTCGGCACCACCTCCCAAACATCATTCTTCATGATAGAAGAATACTCCTCCTGCATGGCCTCTCTCCAGAGCTGCTGGCTAGCTGCCTCCTCATAGCTAGAAGGCTCAGAGTCAAGGATGCTGGTAACCATCGCCATATAGCTACAAAATCTCTCAGGTGGTCTACTCTCTCTGACCGGCCTCTTCGGCTTAGCAATAGATGTGGCATCTCTCAAGGTGTCCTGAAGCCACTTGGGCTTCCTCTTCCCTGAGCATGCTTCTCCCATAGGAGAATGAAACTCTTCCTCCTCATCACCATCAGTAGCCTGAACTCCTGACTGTCTGTCTGCTGTCCTCCTGCCTGCACCTGAACCTGTAGAAGCTGAGGTACCGTGTGAACTGTCCATCAGTGGACTCCCTAGTGAACTGCTTTGTGACCTGCTCGGAGCACCACCCCTCTGGCTCGGTGAGCCACTGCTCACTGATGGACCTGACATCCTCATAGATGTACCTCCTGATCCTCCTGATCCTCCTGATCCCTGCACACTGGATCCCTGCGACTGACTCAACTGCTGCTGGAGGGGTCTGGCGATCAGATACTCAACATCCCGTGAGCTCCTAAAGGTCTCTGTCCTCCTCGAACTTCACATCCCGTCTGACAACAACTCTTCTTTGTGCAGGAATGTAAATCCGAAAGGCCTTTGAGGTCTCACTGTAGCCCACAAAGATACCCTTCTCTGCGGTGGGCTCTAGTTTGGTCCTCTTCTCCTTGGGTATATAGGAGTATGTAATGCATCCAAAGATATAAAGATGACCAATATCAGACTTCTTCCCAGAGAAAGCCTCCTCCGGAGTCATGTGCCCCAAGGCACGATGTGCACTCCTGTTCTGCAAGTAAACAGCTGTGTTGCAGGCCTCTGCCCACAAACACAATGGCAACCCCTGATCATGTAACATGGCTTTGGCAGCCCCTATGATGGATCTGTTCTTCCTCACCGCAACCTCGTTTTGCTGGGGGTTGTAAGGAACAATGAACTCCCTCCTAATGCCCGCCTCCGCACAATAGTCAACAAACTCTCCAAGGGTGTACTCTCCTCCATTGTCCGACCTCAGGGACTTGATCTTCCGACCTGTCTGTGTCTCCACAAGAGCTCTGAACTCCTGAAAACGCTTGAAGACCTCACTCT
>APFE030502837.1:47123-95043 GCA_000404065.3 Pinus taeda | reverse complement strand
TATTTCCAAAGTCACTTTTCCTTTTTAATTTTTCATTGACTTTATAAAAGTCACTTTAAAATTAGACTTGGTAACTTTATCACTTAAAGTCACTTTTAAATTAGATTTTAACTTTATAAAAATTATAAAGTCACTTTAGGAGAAAAATTAATATTTTTTGGAAACTTTTCCCTAGGTCAAAGATCAAAGCCTAAGGGAACCACCTGTCCTCCGGTACCAAATTTCAACACAGGAACCATTAAATAACTTAAGAATCAGAAAGCTATGTTGAGATTCCCTCCACATACCTTTCACCTTGCACTTTACACTAGAGATATGAATATTAATAACCAAATAAAAATCGAGAATTCCGGGACATAAACTAGTCTCCTTAATAGATTATCCATAATCCAATAAACTATTCGTTGGGATGTTGTATGAAACCTAATTGGGTCTAAGTTTAGAAGATTTTATTGATCCCATTTTTCATGAAGAACTGTGATTCTATTTGTTGAGCATTTACCAATGACTAAGCATGCCATTTATTTATCTCTAGAAAATAGTTATTAGGACTTGTAGTTGAAATGTGATTGAGGTGGTTAGTGTTAGACTATAAATCCCTATAAAATAACAAGCTACAATAACACATTTTTATGAGTTTTAACATTATCATTGTTCATTGATAAGATGCCATTGAAATTTAGACCTAGATGTGGTGAAATACATGTAATATATATTGATATTATGAGTTATATAAAATGATATAAAATATTTTCCACCAAACTCTTATTTGTAATTATTCTATTCCTTAATATTATTATTAACTATTGATGAAATAAATTTTAGAAAAATAAATAAATAATCAATTGATATGTTTTATCAAATTTGTTATATATATTCATAAATAGTCATTCCTCGAACTCTTTCACTCAATTTTTTCAAAATTTCTGAAGAGGAAAACCAAAAACAATTTAAAAATATCCATCATTTCTTAATTAATTAATTTTGAAAATAAAACTTTATTAAATATATATCCTTAAAATAATATATATATATATAATATTTAATTAATTTTAAAAATAAAACTTTATTAAATATATATCTTTCCAATAATATATTATATTATATATTTTAATTTAAGAATGAGAAGGAAGGTTAATCCGTCTTGTAATAAACATCAAATAGGTTGAAGAAAAAATCTAGAGGAAGATCTTATGTAAAGGTTGGAACTATATGAATGTGTTACCTTTTTTATTTAAAGTGATAATAATTAATTACATTTAAATTGCAATTATATCAATAGTTTAATTATAATATATAAATAATCAATCTATACCTATAAACTGCACAATTTTTGAAAAACCAAGTTCTGTGATTAATGAAATGAGCACCTTTATTTGATCACTTGATTGAATAATAAAACTATAATATTATATTTACTAAAAGTACATGTCAATGCCATGGCCATTAAATAAATAATAAAGAGTGGTATCATACTTCACTTAAGATTGGGACTATTAGATATGAATTTTCTTAGAAAGTTGTCACACCTTACCAAAGCTTGTTCTTGTGCTCTCTACAACAACATACCTTATCTTTTAATGGCCCTTGAAAGTATTGTGGTTCAAATAGTTGCTACAATGCTAGTATAGCATCGCCCTTTAAAGTATTGTGGTTCAAATAGTTGCTACAAACTGCTAGTATAGCATGATAGTGTTTTGTCAGAGTAGATTGGCTTTCTCGGAACAATATATTTTTTTATTGTTCCAGTAACAAACGTCCTTATCTATGCCAAGGAAGGAAAAATATATGTTGCCAATCACATCTATTCTACTTTCAGTCTATAAATTGTTTCACTGGAGTCCAACCGATCTTGGTTGAACGTCTGGATGGAAATCAGAATATACACACAATCAAAATATATAATTTTTAGTGTGAAATTGTTTCAGTGGCTTCGGATGGGTCTTGTTTTTGTTTTAGTGGCTTCGAATGGGTCTGGTTAAAGCGTTCCAACCGAGCATTATAACTTAGAGCAGCCTAGTAATTATAACTTATATTTTTTAAATTTATTATTTTTTTGTTTTATATTAAAAAAAAATCTATAGTATGAAAAATATTTACAAACCTAATTTTTATTTATTTATTAAAAGAAATTAGTGTATAAATATAATAAAATAGAAAAGATCCATATTTTTAATAACATAGATCTAGTTTGTTATTTTTTAAATAGTAAATCTTTTTTTTTTTTTTATTATAATATGATTATCATTAAAGAATATATATATATTATATTTGATTGGGTTGTTTTTAATTTTTTAAATTAAGTTTTTTTCTATGAGTATTCAAAAATTGTTCTCATGAAAGACCCGTGTTGGGATTTGATTTGAAAAGTTGACAAAATATCTTTATTAATGTGGATACTCCTAAATTAAAATCAAAAGATATTATACATTATTTTTATTATTTGTTTTTGTTTGGAAAATGTTGATATAGATAAATGTATAATTTAGAATCAACATAGTTTGGGCAAATTTAAGGTGCAATTAGTTGTATTATTGTTTAGAACAATAAATCCACATTAGCAAAATCCTACATACAACTCTATACTTCACAACTAAATATAACTTTGCATTAAAAATCTATCACCATTTAAAAATAGAATGTGAATGTTAAATAAACAATGAATACTAGAAACTATTTTACTAAAGGTTAATGAAGTATTAAAAATAACAACTCATGAAATTAGATTATCTTGAATTGAAATAAGTGGTTAAATTTCACATCTACAATTTATAAACTAATTAAAAAGCAATAACATAAAATAATCAATATTTCATGATAATAACCTAGAAGCAAAGGTAAACACTCTCACATCTATAATTTATCAAGTAATTTAAAAGCAATAACATAAAATAATTAATATTGCACGACAATAATCTAGTAAACACTCTCACTTCAGTTCAAATAGAAGCAAGAAAGAAATAATCCTTCATTGAAACCATACACTTTTAAAAGTCGTTGATAGTTATAAAGCATCATGGAGAGTTGAAACATACGCCATCAAAACTCTTTGATAGTGATAAACATTATAGGGAATTGAAGGTAAAACACTTCAATTCCTTTGTGAGTTAAACTTCAAAACATAACTAGTGAGTGTTTTCTCTTCTTCATTCTCTCCATATTTTTCTAAAATTGATTTCCATGTCTCCAAATTTTAGTCTCAAAGTTTTAGTTTAGAGCATAATTTTGGTGGAAGTTATGTTGCTAAAACAAACCCTATAAGATAAAATACTTTTTCTCATCCTTTTCTCAAATATTTCAAGCTTCATAAATATGGACTTATAACCAAATATCTCTAATAGGGTTTTCATTAAAACCTTTCATAACAATTTTATCATGATAGCAAGAGAATGTCATGATAGGAAGAGAATGAATGCTCTTTCTACTTTTGTTAATTTAGTGTTCCAAATTTTAGATACCCAATCTTGTGGAAATAAGTGACTTTTGGCTCAAAATGAAAGAAGTTAGCAATTGTTTGCCATGTTCCCTATAACTTAGCACATTCTAGGGTTAACAAATACCTAATGTTGATTTAATCTAAGGGAATTCTATTTGAATTCCATATATATATGAGGTTGAACTCATTTATTGCAAGGCTTCTTTAGTGAAAATATGAATTTCTATGGGTATTTATAATATAAGGAAGTTTGGCAATTTTTCAAACAATCAAATTGCTGCAGGGATATTCATAGGAAATATTTCATCCCTACAACAAAGTCATGACTTGTAATATATATTGACCTTGAAGTTGAAGATATCACAAAACTCTCTTTGAACATTATTTAATTAATTCTAGACTTTGAAAGCATACAAATCAAATAAAAACTTCATATAGTGCTGGAATGCTATAATGTGACCGCTAAAGACGAGAATGACAACCCAAGAAATATTAATATTCTAGAGGCAAAAGGGCACCGTGAAATCGAGGGCCCACAAGTAGATAACCCAAACATCACCGTGCCATTGAAAACAAAGTAGTAAACATTAGGACTGAAGCACGACCAAAGCTTGCCAATATTGGAGGTTATTGGGACGATGCTACAATGGATAAAGTTGTTGAGTTACTCCACCAATAGCAGGATCTATTTCCTACTAAGTTTTTAGATTTGAAGGGCATAATTGGCGATTTGGGCATTATTAAGATTACTTTGAAGCTAGACGCGAAGCCTATTAAGCAATGATCGTATCCCCTTAATCTTAAATACAAGGAAAAGGTTTGCGAGGAGTTAGATAAGATGTTGGAATAAGGAATCATAGAACCCGTTGAAGAATCTAATTGGGTGAGCCTCATGGTGGTTCAAGAGTAGAAGAAGAAGGGTGAAATAAGGATTTGCATAGATGTGCGGAAGCTTAACGATGCGTGTGTCCATGACCCATTAGCAGCACCGTTTATAGATGAGGTACTCAAAAATGTTGGAGAGAAGGAGGCCTACTCATTTACTGTTGGGTTCTCTAGATATCATCAGATTAAGATCACGCCTAAGGATAGGAGAAAAATGACCTTTGCAATGGAATGGGGTTGTTTTCAATACACTATGATGCCATTTCGACTCAAGAATGTGTATGCAATATTTTATCGCACAGTAATCGCGACATTCAAAGAGTTCATTCGTAAGTTCTTGGAAGTGTACTTTGATGACTCGACAGTGTTTGGATTAGTAAATTGCCATGTAGCGAGTCTGCGCTTGATGTTGGATACATGTTGCAGATATCAGATCACGTTGAATTTGAAGAAATGCCTATTCTATATTCTCTTTGGACTTTTTCTAGGTCATGTGGTGTGTAAGCATGGAATGATGGTGGACCTTGCCAAGATTGCAGTGATAGTGAATTTGGAGGCCCTGAGAAGTGTTAAGAAACTACGCATGACATTAGGACATACACAATATTATAGAAAATTTATCAAAGAATATGCTCAGATTACTACACCAATGGAGAAACTATTGAAGAAGGACGCAACATTCTGTTGTGACGAAGAATGTTAGCACAACTTAGATGTCTTCAAAGAAAAGATGGTCATTGCACCAATCTTGGTATTCCCAAATTGGAAGAAGTAATTTTACGTACATGGGGATGCCTCTTTTGTTGCGTTGGGTGCAGTGTTTATGCAAGTTGGTGAAGGAGAAATGGACCATCCTATAACCTTCGTGAGTAGGAAACTATCGAAGGTTGAGAAGAATTACTCAACTACTAAGCGCAAATGATTAGCCATGGTGTACACGCTGCACAAATTTAGGCACTTTAGGAGGGCATTTCAAGATGTACATAGAATCATTCTACCTTGAAGTCATTATGAAGCTAGGGATGTTAAATGCAGGGCCTGACCATTTGTCACGGATCGAAATAGGAGAGGAGTCCAATAATTTGGAGGAGGGGTTGCGAGATGTGCAGCTCTTTGTGATGCACATAATAGATAATCACTTTGCAGATATCATTCATTTCTTCACTACGAGGATGGCACCGAAAGGGTATACAGGTCAAGAAAACAAGGAACTCATAGTTCGTGCAACAAATTTCTCAGTTATTGCAGGATATTAGTATAAGATCGGTGCAGGTGAAATATTGCGAAGATATATGCCTAACTTCGAGAAGGATAGTATTCTCACTGAAGCTCATGAAGGGGTTGTGGGAGGACATTATGCAAGAAAGGTGATTGTGCATAGGTCTATGGTGCCAAGGCTACACAAAGATTACAAGGCGTATTGCAAAGCATGCGATGCATGTCAGATAGTGGGAAGACCATTGTGAAGAGATGAATTTCCATTACAACCTTAAGTAGCATTGTAGCCATTTGAAAAATGTGTGACTGATTTTGTTGGGTCAATTCAACCCCAAGGGAAGAGAACGGGTGCACACAATATCATCACCAGAACAGAATATTTAACGAGATGGGTAGAAGCACAATGGTTAAGGATTATATAGGGGCTACAACAGAAAAGTTTTTGTTTGAACATGTCTTAACTAGATTTGGCTACTCAAAAGTGTTAATGAGTGACAAAGGTACACACTTTCAGAATGGAATTATCAATGCGTTAACTAAAGAATTTCAGGTCTACCACCAGAAGAGTACACCATATCAGCCACAGGCCAATGGAATTGTTGAAGCCTTCAACAAGATTTTGGAGAACACGCTAACGAAGATTTTCAATGCACACTGAAATGAATGGGATGTGCACATACCTACGATGCTATGGGTTTATAGAACTACCTGCAAGAAGTTAACATGAAAAATGTTGTTCAAATTGGTATATCGTGTAGAAGTAGTAATGTCAATGGAGTATATTGTGCCTAGTTTATGCATATCATCTCTCACAGATATGGTAAATCATGAAGCCCTAGAGGAACGGCTCACACAGCCGATGGAGCTTGAAGAGGACTCGTTCTTGGGAGGATTCCATTAGTAAGTACAAAAGGAACGTGAAAATGCATGGCATGATCACCACATCAGTCTTCACACTTTCAAGGTAAATTATCTTGTCTTGTTATATGATAGTAAATTCACTAAGTTTCTGGGAAAATTTCAGATGTATTGGCTAGGGCGATATATCTCAAAGAGATTACAGATGGAGGTGCAATTTAGCTCACAAAGTTGAATGGAGAACCTTTTTTGGGAAGAGTGAATAAGAGTTGATTGAAGCTGTGTACAGGGGATTCTGTGCAATGACTGTATGGTCGCAAGATAGTCTTAGTGATCCACGAAGTTGCAAGGGAGAACAAGAATATAAACTACACTGCTAGGTCTCGAGGACTATGCAGTAGGTGGTCTAAACAGAAAAGCGTGAAGATGCAATCTAGGGAGCTACGCGCAACAATCTCCTCCATGGAGGGAGGTGTCGTGAAGCATAGTAGAAAAGTGACCATTGGAGTCACTATTCGTGACTTCACAACCAAAAGACAGTTAAGAGGAGTGGGCTGACGACATTTAAGGAAAACATATTTGAAGATCTGCTGTCAAAATAGCATTAATTATCAAAAATTTGGGGGTAATGGTGAGATTTGTATTCATTACTCCCTATAAATTTCGGATGTCAGCCCAATAGAGAACACTTTGTTCCCTTATAATTATTGTTGAATTTTGTTGTCTCTTGCTCATGAGCCGAGCGTTTTGGGAGGAATTCTTCACACACACATACATTTCTCAGGAAGACCTTGAGTTTTTTATGGAGAGGATGACTACCACCAACCTTTTCGACTCTCTAAGACCTGAAGTATCCAGTGTTGAAGTTACGCCTGTGGTTCCCACGATGCCGAGGTCACCAAGGAAAAATATCCCATGACGAAAGAAAAGAAACCTACAGCAAACGAAAAGCATAAAAAAGTGATATAGGTATGTGCTTCCCCAAGTAAGCATACTGCAACACCAACATAGATGAAAGATAAGTAGCCAACAAAAGGTAAGTAGAAGGTTGTAGACCTAGAGGCGGAAGAAGGCCATGGAATGAAAGATATTGGAGCTGGAGGCATGGAACCTATAACAAAGATACCTTGGTATATTCCTCCAAGAAAGGGAAAGGAAAAGATCACAAAGGACCTAGAATTGGAGAAATTCACCATTTCCATGCCCTTGCTACCTGAGCAGGTTCCTTTTGAAGGTTTGTGGCTCACGTGAATCCCACTATTGAATATGGAGGATTGAGACCTTGTGGATCATGTTAAGTTCCAACACTTAGCGACAGACAAATACATGAAGAGAGTTTACTATGAAGAAATGGGTGTTACAACACTAGAAATGAAGGAATGGGTTCACGATGTTGAGCAATCAGGATTTGCTCAACTTGCCATGGGTGCCACATTATCACCACACCCCCATTAACACAATTTGTATATTCCAACTGCTTACATTAGTACACGATGGGTGCCTCTGGCTAGGAAGGCCCATACCCATCATAGATATGCTCATTCACAGGACTACACACCTGCCATATGAAGTTCTGAACCCGACCAAGGAGTTTGGCAGAAAGACAGGGGAGAATGAGCTTGTAGAAAGAATGAAGAAATAGTACGAATTCATAAATAAGTCATGAGAGTGCTTAATTTTATCCATATAAAACCCCACAGTTCAATTGGCCATGAAGATATTAGGAGGAAAACTGATGAGGAAATGTCACATAGATGAATTTTCAACACCCGTAGTGTCCCTAGCTAAACAGTAAGAAAAGAGTGTGCAATTCAATTGGTCTAGATACCTTTATCAGGAGTTCCTCAAAAACTACCAAGAGGTCCAGGATGAAACCAAGCCATTTCACTATGCTTGGTTATTGTTTTCCATTATTCTTGCAACATGGGAATTGCTTAAGGATAGTTAGTTTCCTCCACTTGAGGAAGGATTGTCTCAGGTAGTGCAATTCACTTCCTTATGGGCTACCAAGGACCCTGCATGGATCACAAAGATGAAAATATTTTGGGTCTTAATGGAAGCGATTCTCCACATGGCCATTAACCAACAATTGAATTTGTCCCCAACCTTGTTGTTACACAGTAATTTGTCACCGACTGTAGATTCCTTGATCTCAGATACTGTCGGTTCATGTTACTGACATTTGTGTTGTGTCATGTTGCCAATTATGTGTCATTACCTTCCTTGCAATCTCAGGAAGAGTGTCTTAATTCATTATCCCTGAAGAAGACCCTTTTTACCTAAGTTTTTGGGTCTTCGCGAGTCAGGAGTTATCCCTCTCGCGAAGATGGTCAACTTAACACTAGCCCTAGCAAATTCTTCACTTTTTCCCTATGTTGCACGTGTGACAAGCTAGATTTGGCAAGTTTTTCAACAACTCGTCAAAACTTCGAGATCAAATTGCTTCATGGGCAATCCTAGAGTTGGTTGTTGGGTTAGTTGAGTTCACCTCTCTCCTTTGGGAAAGTTGTTCCACCTTTTGTACAACCTCCCTAAGAGATAAGCTCTTCCTTCCTTCTCTTATGGGACCACTCCCTCCTATAAATATCTCCTCCATGAATGATATCAACTAGCTTGGATGTAACTCGATAATAGCTAGATGTAATTTGATAGTTTCAAGTTTCTAAGAGAGGAGTAGAGGTAGAGAGTGTTATTGGAGTGTGGAAGTAGCCTCATTTCTATTTTGATTTTAGGGATGTTTGAGTAGAGTTGGCTTGAGAGCTTTCTAGCATCAACCCTTTTGGATAGAAGAGAGAGTCGTGTTTTCCCTTGGGAGACAATTCACAAGTAAATGCTTACAGAGACATGCCGACAGGACCCTTCAAGGAGGCTTACGACGTCAAGGCTCAGTTGTAAGTTTTACTTTGATTTGTATTAATACAAATCAATAGCTTTTTTCCTATATCATGTGTTAAATTGTATGTCGATAGATTGAGGTCCCTTGACTCTTCAAGTAGTTTGTTTGGTCGTTTTCTAATGCGTTTTTGGTGTTTCTCTACATGTTGTTTTCAGGTATGGGTGACTAGAAGAACAAGAGCTGGACCAACATGACAAGGAATTCATTGAATGTCAGATTGAAGGTAGGCCTTCACAACACCAATTTTCTAAGGAAATTTGCTTTGGTATTGTTTGTGTAGTGACTAGACCCACTCTAGGGCTAGAGGGGTTGCCTTTGTCCACAGAGGGAACTTATATGTGTCACACTTGTACATGCAGTTGTAAGCCTATCTAACATTGAAGGTTGACTTCCACAGGGTGTATATGTAGGCACAAAAGGATCCAACACAAAAGTGGCATGACCTTCCATATTTGGCAACAAAAATGGATGTAAAAGAGGTGGTAGTAAGAAGGCCTATAGAATCGCGAGCCCCTTCAAACCTCATTGCTAGACTGAGCACGAGTGCAGAGAGTGCTACCATGAATAAAAGGAAGGAGGAATCTAAGAAGGATGCATAAAACCTAGCCATGCATAAAAATAAGGATGATGCAAAGAAGGCTCGTGTTGAGAAGGACCGCACTGCCAAGGAGAAGGCAGAATAGGAGCATCACGAGTCCTGGAAGGGTGACAAGTCATCTTTGCTAGAAACAACAATAGAAGAGCTTATAGGACAAGGCAGTGGAGGTTAGGAAGGGTAGCACACCCACTTCATTCTTAAAAGGCGTGAACTGGAGTAGCAAGGTGGATCGTGGAAGAAGAAGAAAGCTCATAAAACACAACTTGATCCTATGGTGCTAAAAAAAAGTGATCTGGATGAGATCGGTGATAAAGTGAGGAATGCCACCATAGAAGTACTACAACAGTTGGAACAATAGTGCATTCAGACATTGTAGGTTTTAACCTCGTACATAAATTACCTACATAAAAATTCTAAAACACAGAAAATAAACAATAGTGAGAGCATAACACATAAAACAAATATACACAGAGATTTTCCCCTGGATCCCAAAACCAAGACTACAAGATTGAATTCTCATTATGTTCCTTTCAATGTTACAATACATATATATACATGCCAAATCATCCAATACCATGGACTGAAAACCATTGCACCCAAAACCATGTGCGCAAACCATGCACAAACCCATAGGTAGGTTCGCCAGGGTCAAAAGAAAAAATTCCCTAGGCTGCTACCTATGACCCCGTAGAGGGGGGTTAATTGCCGCCCTCAAACTACCAGTGACCCCCCCATTATGCAATGAAGGGGCGCCTCCTTCCCCCTCTAACCCCTTAGTTAACTAGGGGAGCTAGTCATGGAAAGAATATAACACAACCCAACATTCTCCCACTTATTGTTTTCATTCCACAGGGGGCCACAAGAGAGCTTAGTCATTTATCGAGACCTGCAACGCCCATTGTTTCTATACATGAAGAGGAATTCTTAGAGCTGACAGATTTTGTCAATGCATCTGTAGTATTCTTCAAAGTTTCCACCTTTACCAACAACACCTTTTTGTCTTCTATCATATCCCTCACAAAGTGATATTGAACATCAATGTGATTTGGCTTTGAATGATAAGTAGGATTCATTGCCAAGAAAATTTCACTTTGGCTGTTACAGTATATCCTTATAACGCCTTGGGTTATCCCCATACTTGAAGACAATATCTGAAACCAAACTGATTCCTTGCTTGCATGAGTGGCTGCCATGTATTCTGCCTCTATAGTTGATAGTGCCACTACAAATTGTTTCTTACTCATCCAACTGATTTCACCTCCAACTAGGTTAAACACATACTGACTTGTAGATCTTCTCTAATCCATATCTCCAGTCCAATCTACATCAACAAATCCATGAATATCCAAAACTCTATCCAATCCTAGCCTTCCTAGGTAGCAAAAAACCATAACCACTAGTGCCACGCAAATACCTAAAAACCCTCTTCACTATTGTCCAATGCTCCTTCCATGGTTTTGACATAAACCTGCTAAATACTCCCATTGCATGTGAAATGTCTGGTCTAGTACATACCATCACATACATCACGCTACCAACTGCACTTGCATATGGAACACAGGACATGTCCTCTTCCTCTTCTTGTGTCTTAGGACATTATTCAACATAGAACTTTACACCTACAGGAATAGGAACCTTCACTATTTTACTATCCTGCATTTTAAACTTCTACAATATTGTCTCGTCATACTCCCTTTGGTTTAACCAGAGCTTCCTCTTTGCCTGATCTCTTTTCATTTCCATGCCCAAAATATATTTTGCAGCACCAAGATCTTTCATGTTGAATTTGGAGGACAATTGGGTCTTCAAATCCTGGATAATCTCTTTGTCATTTCCAACTAGCAACATATCATCCACATACAAGGCTATATAAATAACATGATCACCAATTAATTTAAAATACACACAGTGATCTACTTTTCTTCTGGTGAAGCCAAGTCCTGTATAAATGTATCAAGTTTCTGATACCACATCCTTGGTGATTGTTTTAACCCATACAAAGACTTCTTTAACTTTCATACCAATTATTTCTTACCCTTCACTGCAAAGACTTCAGGTTTCTTCATGTAGATCTCCTCCTCCATATCTTCATCAAGAAATGTTGTCTTCACATCCATCTGTTCTACCTCAAATTCAAAAGCAGCAACAAGATATAAAAGTAATCTAATAGAAGATACCTTGGCAATAGGAGAAAAAATATTACCAAATTCAATTCCCCGCACCTGGGAATAACCTTTTGCTACAAACCAAAATTTTTATTTCTCCACCTTTCCTTCTACATTTGTCTTCTTCTTGAACACCCATGTGCTACCAATGGGTTTCCTTCCATCCAGCAACTCCACCAAATCCAAAGCATCATTATTGTGCAAAGGTGTCATTTCATCAACCATGGCCTCGTTCCAGAGTTTACCATCCTCTGAATCTATTTCTTCCTTCACAGTTCTCAGATCATCATCAATAATAGATAAAGTAAAATTTGAATAGAAAATAGATGGATTATACCTTTCTAGATGTCTTCTTTCTCGAACTGATCATCTCACAACCGGAGTTTATGGATGTTCATCTTGTGCTTCCTCTTCTCCTATAGAGTTCGATTCTTCCTCCTTTTGCTCAAACTCAATCTTCTCGGGTTCCTTTGGTTGGACTTCATGTTTAATAACATCTTTCACCACTCCGAAGACCACATCTTGGTTGTACACAACCTTCCTTGTTACTGGGTTCCATAGTTTATAACCCTTTAAACCATCCTTATACCTAATAAGGATGCACTTTTTAGATTTACTATCCAACTTTATTCTTTTCTCCTTTGGAACATGTACATATGCATCACATCCAAATACCCTCATATGTGAAAGAGAGGGTTTTTTAGGAGTCCATACCTCTTGTGGAGTCTTATCCTCCAACATTGATGAAGCTAGTCTGTTGACTAGGTAACATGTTGTCTCCACTCCCTCTGTCCAAAATTCAGGTACTAACCCGACACCACTGAGCATGCTTCTTTCCCTTTCCATCAACATCTTGTTCTTTCTTTATACAACTCCATTTTGCTTAGGTGTGTATGGAGTAGTCTTCTTCATTGCTATACCACACTTGTTACAAAATTATTAAAATTCCTTCTTGTAAAAATCTCCACCATTATTTGTCCTTAACACCTTTATCTTCTTCTTTGTCTCGTTTTCCACTAGAACCTTTAATTCTTTAAACTTGTCAAAGACTTAATATTTCTGCTTAAGGAAATATATCCGTGTATTCCTTGAGAAGTCATCTACAAATGATACATAGTACACAAACTTACCTAATGATGGAACCTTCACAGGTCCAAACACATCACTGTGCACAAGCTCTAATATCTATTTCACCCTCTTAACACCATAGGGGAAACTCACCCAATTTTGCTTCCCATATACACAATTTTTACAGAAATCAAAATCCCGAGATCTATTAGCCATATCTTCTACCATACCTTTACCATCAAGTATTCGAAGTCCCTTCTCTCCAATATGTCCAAGCCTTTGATGTCATAGCATGGTATTTTCTCCAGAGACCACTAGATTTTTTGCTCCACTTTCACGAACCACAGAACTGTTGCACCCATCAACAATAGTGCTACCTTGCGGCTTGTACAAAGTTCCAATCTGAACTCCCCACATCAATACTAGTGATCCCCAAACCATCTTGCAGGTATCCTTCTCGAACACTGGTTTTACACCTACATGATCTAGCTTGCTTACATAAATCAAATTTCTGGCCAATGCAGGAATATGCAGAACACCAAAAGTGTTCTAATCCTTCCACCTTGAAAATTCAAATTTTTTCTGTGACCAACGATTTTATCATTCCTGTCATCCCCCAAGAAGACATCACCACCATCATATTTCTCATACTCATAGAACTACTCTATATGGGGAGTGAAGTGAAAGGATTCACCTAAGTCAATCAACCATCCCTCATGATCTGCATGTGTACTTGAAGAAGCCATGAACACATCCCCACCTTCATTTGAGGTGGTTTTCACCTTTGCAAAAGGAGCATCATCAGATCCCTTTCCTTTGTCAAGAGATTTATATTTATAGTCCCTTTTGTAGTGCCCTTCCTTTCTACATTTATAGCACTCCTTTATAGGTTTTTTTGGAGATTTAGATATCCCTCTCGATTTAGATCTCCCACTCGATGACTTATTTTTGTTTCTATTCTGGGACCTTCCTCGTATAGACAAGGCATCACCATTTTGGCTCTTCATATTTTTCCATCTCATCTCCTCTGTCAGCAAGGATGAGACTATTTCATCAAACTGCAAGGCAATTGCATTTCTACCTATTGCAATAACCAAACTATCCCATGAGTCCGTTAGAGAACAAAACAAACTGATGCACTTATCTTCATCTAAAATTTTCATATCAACATATAATGATTGACTTACCACAGTATTAAATGCATTCATATGCTCTATCACCAAGTCTCCATCTTTCATCCTCAGGTTATATAGCTTTTTTCGTAGGAATAGTTTATTCACCAGAGACTTAGATTTGTACAAAGTCCCTAACTTGTCCTACAAAGGCTTTGTCATAGCTTCCCCTAATACATTCAACAATACTAAATCTGAGACACACAATCGTATTGTGCTCTTTTCCTTCCGATCCAACTTCTCCATTCTTCATGAGACACTCTCATTGTTTTAGTACCCAAATCTACCACAATCCACTGATCTTTATCTACCAACTGATCCTCCATCTTAAGTTTCCATAACTCAAAAATCTAACCGTTAAATTTCTCAATCTCTATATTTCCACTACTTCACCAACATAATCGATCTTGTTGATCTCCCACTGAACCGGGTCTACCATAGGCCTGTGTGAACAACAACAAAGGTGTCCCCTTGAAGCCAAAATTGCTCTGATACCAAATGTAGGTTTTAATCCCGTACAGAAATTACCTGCATACGAATTCTAAAACATAGAAAATAAACAATAGTGAGAGCATAACGCATAAAACAAATATACACAGAGAATTTCCCCTGGATCCCAAAACCAGGACTACTAGATTGATTTTTCATTATGGTCCTTTCAATGTTACAATATATATATATATATATACATGTCAAAGCATCCAATACCATGGACTTAAAACCATCGTACCCAAAACCATGTGCGAAAACAATGCACAAAACCATAGGCAGGTCTGCCCACCTAAGATAGGGTCCAAAAAAGAAATTCCCTAGGGTGCTACCCCGAACCCCATAGAGGGGGGCTAATCATGCCCCTCAAACCCCCTGTGACCCCCCCTGTGCAACGAAGGGGGGCTCTGCCTCCCCTTTAAGCCCCTGGTTAATTAGGGGAACTAGTCATGGAAAGAATATAACACAACCCAACATACATCGGGAGGAGTTTAGATGGATCTATGAAAGTTTGAGCTCCAAGCAACCAAGATCCAAGAAGATGTTGGGAAGGTCAGCAGTGCACAAGGAAGTTTGGCACGAGGTAGAAGTATAGTCACGGAGATGGTTTTATTGCCACATGATGTGCGAGTCTTCTGCTTGCCTGCAAGTTCAGTCTACACCGACACCAAGGAACAACACGCCCTCCTTGACAAGGTCCCAAATATGCCACTGAACCTTTCTATGATATCATTAGAGTCATTCCATTCATTACTATAGGGAGTCTTGGAAGAGCTTCACATCAGGGAACAACAAGCACTCAGTGTTGTTAGTGAAATCAAAGTCAATAATCAGCAGTTGTTTGTTGAAAAGACGCAGTTTCTGCAAGAGAAGGAGACTCTCCAAGCACACAGTTCATGACTAGAGTCAATAGTTCTGGAGGCATACAGGACAATGCCTCAGCTTCCTATCCCCAAGGACACACAACTAGAAGCAAAGATCAGAAGCTAAAGCTGAGGTTCATTGAGTTCAGTTTGAACTCAACATGAAGATCACCGAGCTATAATTAAAGTTACAGCCCATGACTCCACTGGAGGTCTGGGAGAAAGGAAGGGCTGGCCACTCTCGATGCCACAGTTGTAGATTGCACAACATTATTTGAGAAAGCAATGTAGTTGGTGACCAATCTGCAAGAGGATCCAAACCTGCAAACACTTAATACAGAAGTCAGGGATCTACAACAAAAGTATGACTAAGTTGGGGCAATGACATGCTCCATCGCACCAGCACAACACCTAGCTAAATTATAGGAGGGCAAGAAGCTCCTCATGCAGGTAGAAGAAGCACAGAAGAAGGAGGCCTTGCTTAAGGCCAGGTTGTAGCCATGGGTGGAAGAGGCTTATCAAGTCATGACCACCATCTAGGACAAGCTTAAAGGCTTGCAACAAACACAACAAACAATGAGGATTTCCGTAGAAGGACCAGATACAGAAAAGTTAGTTCAGGAGGTCATGCAGGCAGCCACTCAGAGTGCTACTGAAGTCACAGTAATTCAAGTGGAGCTTGGCAATCTTTGCAGCAATATCACAGTGCCAGTTGAGTGACTTGAGGGCGGGTCACGATCTTTGTGTTGGGGGCCTATCAGGATGGGGTCCCCTGGGTCAGTTTTGGGGTTGAAATAACCTATGTTTTGATGTGTTTTTTGTAAATAATGTAAAATCTCCACGTTTTTTGGATGAAAATCACGTAGATGATTAGAATTGAAAGGGTTTTTAGCCCCCTGCTTATGTAAATTTTGAGTCAGTTTTGAGATCCACCCATGGTCCATGGACCATGGGATTGTATGTAAAATGATATATATAGGTGTGTCTTAGAGAGTCTAAGGCATAATCGGGGATGTAGCGGGTCAATAGAAGAGAAGTGATAGTAGAAAAAAGTGGGTCAGATAGGAGAGAAAGGTTGTATAGTTGAGTGCACAAAGGCCTAGGTATAGTCTGCAGCTGAGTGCGTGGACCCCTGCAGTTGAGCGCACAGGGTAGTTTCAAGTCTGTAAAGTTGAATTGAAGATAAATAAAGAAAGTTACCGAAGAAATATTGTGTATATCTGTTTATCTCTATTTACTTTTATTTACAATATATGTTGTGGACAAATAATGTGTTTATGAAATATTGATCTAATGGTGCACGTTCTCTTGAATAAGTCTTAATAAATGTATGCAATGCATGTTAAGTACTTTAGGGAAGATTAAGATAAATTCTATTATGTTTACTAAATAACTTAACTATATCTGTGCGAGCATTAATTTAGGATTGCTCTCTAATGTGTGTAAGTGGATAAATCAACTGTTGAGGGTCTACAAAGGTTGATCATAGACCTTTGCAAAGGTCTAAAGGTTATTTTAGTAGAGTTGCAGTAACGAGCCCTAAGGACTTATTGATCTGCGTGGAGGTATATCTGTACCTATTGACAAGCAAAGGGATACCCTATACATGAATGGTTCTTATTTGAACAGCACCATTATCATGGCACATTTCTATCACATATGGTCCCAACCATCTCGTCATTAACTTTCCTTTGAAATCTTTTTACTAGGAGTCATAAAGCAAGGCCCAGTCACCTTATCGAAACAATTTGTCCTTGATATTTATGTCATGCCATATTTTCATGTGTACTTGAGTCAATTTTGTGTGGAGGAGGGCTTGTATCCTAATTTCATCTAACCCATTTAGCTAGAGCATCTTTCTTGTTGTGTCCTTGTGACATCTAGATCCAGTTGTGCTGCCATCCTTAAGGTGTTGTATTCAAATTCAATCGACAACAATGCTTTCTTCCCATAGGCTAGCTGATAAGGGGTGTAGCTAGTGGTGGTCTTCCAAGTAGTATTGTAGGCCCAGGTGGCATCCACAAATCTGTCTGCCCAATCCTTTCTATTGCTGCTAATCACATTGGTTAGAATGCTTTCTAATGCTCGGTTGGTGACTTCCACTTGCCTAGTAGCTTGTGGGTGGTAAGGAGTAGACTTTCTGTTCTTGATCTTATGCTGGATTAACGTATTTTCAATCATGTGAGATGTAAATTGACTACCTTTATCAGTGACCAAGTCTCTAAGGTATCCAAACTTATAAAACACATTCTCCCTCAAGAATTTAGCCACCTTTTCTTTTCTTTCTACCTTGATAGCTTTGGCTTCAACCCATTTTGTTAAGTAGTTAGTGCACATAATGATGTACTTCTTCTGTCTGGATGGAAGATCAATGGGCCCGATGAAATCCATGTCCCACTTGTCAAATGGCTTGAAATTCACTTGAGGTTGAAGAGGCATTTCATTCCTTAGGGTAGGCTTCTCCATCCTTTGGCATTGATCACAGTGGCTAATATACCTTTTAACATATTGGTGAAGAGTGGGCTAGTAATAGCCAACTTGTAGTACCTTGAATGTTGTTCTTTTAGATACAAAGTGAACTCCACAACACCCATCATGACAGGCCAGAAGGATGTCAAAAACATCCTCCTCCCTGACACATATTCTCAGAATTTGATTTGGACCTAGCTTGAAGAGATTTCCCCCAATCGAAATGAATGGGGAGATTTTTGTTATGATTCTACTATTTTCCTTGGAGGAAAAATTTGGAGGGAACTGTGCAGATACCAAGTAGTTTGTTATGTCAAACAACCATAGAGAGAGAACTGAAATGGTAAATAAGTGTTCATCTAGTAGCTTCACATCAACCATTCCTTCCTCCCCCACAAGCAAAGTCAAACTCGATAAATAATATGCAACTACTTTCTTTTTGGCAGGGTTATCAATAATATTTATATCAAATTCTTATGATAAAAGTAACCATCTAATAATCTAGGCATTTACATCAGGTTCTTTCGTCAAATATTTAATTGCAGCATGGTCGATATGTAAAAATGTCTAGTAAGCAATAATGTAATGCCTAAATTTATTCAATGAATGGACAATATCAAGGAGCTCTTTTTCAGTTACTGTGTACTTTAACTTAGCTTTCTTCAGATTATTGCTGATGAAGTAAATGGAATAAGGTAGCTTGTCATCTATATGACCTAGAAATAATCCTACATCTTTGTGAGAGGAATCAAAATGAATGTGAAAAGGAAGAGCCCAATTTGGGCCTTGAATAATACATGCAATAGTCAACTTGTCCTTTAGGGTTTCCAGGGCCTCTTGGCAGCTTTTTGACCATAAAAATTTAGTCTTTGGCCAATAATCCAAATAAGCGAGAAGTTACCTTAGTATCCAGCTAACCCTAAGAAACTTCTGACATCCCTCTACTTCTGCTGAGTAGGGACCATTTTGATCATGGCTATCTTATTTAGGTCTACATGCAGTTTGTCCTAGGATATTGAGTGACCTAGAACAATCCCTGCAGTCATCAAGAATTCACATTTTTCGGGACTAAGGGATAAGTTCATTTTAATGCATTTGTTTAACACCTTTCCTAGGTTAGAGAGAGCCTCATGGAAATCACATCCATAGGGTGCAAAATCATCCATATAAATTTCTACTGCATCATGGACTAGCTCTGCAAAGATACTCAAGACTGCTCTCTAGAAAGTGGTAGGGGCATTGCATAGACCAAAAGGAATGACACTATAAGAAAAAGCACCCCAAGGAGAGGTGAAGGTGGTTTTATCCTGGTCCTTTGGGCTGATCTAGATTTGATTGTACTTGTTGAATCCATCCAGGAAAGACAAGAACTTCTTTCTTTCCAGACCATCTAATACTTGGTCAATGAAAGTTTGAGGAAAATGGTCCTTCTTTGTGGCTTTGTTTAGCTCCAGGTAATCCACAGAAATCCTCCACTTTCCATTTTTATTTCGAACCAACATGAGAGGAGACACCTACTCACTATTTGAGATACGGTAAATGAATCATGCATCCAACAACTTTTGCAGTCTTTCTTTGACTATATCCTTGAGGGCTGGATTCATTCTCCTTTGGGGTTGGCAGACTTGCTTGCAACCTTCCTTGATGTAAATGTGTTCAGTGCACACCGAAGGGTGTGCTCCCTTCATTTCTTTTTAATTCCAAGCAAAGGCATCCAAATGATCTTTTAACATGTTACATAACTCCTATTCTTGGTGTATAGAGAGAGAGGGGTTGATTTTCAATGCCCTTTCAGGGCCAAATTCTATTGTCTTGACATGAGTTGGATTTGAGTCAGCTAAGCATAGATCAATCTGATGGTTGTCCTTGGCTTCCTTAACTACTTCCTCCAGAGACATGGTGCTTAGATTTTGATTTTGTAGGATGTGTTCAATCAAATCATCTTCATCACGTTGCCCTCCTCCTATGGAAGTTTCTAGGGTATAGATTTGGGAGGAGTAGACTTCATCTTCTTCCTCCTCTTCTAGCCATAAAGGTAAGTCATGCTCTAGGGATGGTTGAGTGTGAGGGTACAGGACCAATTGTTTCGACAAATGCCCATTTTCGATAGTCATATTTCTAGCCCTACAGCTTATGTAGGCATCGACAAGCTAGTCAAGGCCTCCCAAGGATGACAGGATAACCATTGAATTTGATCTTAGGCCGGAGAACTAAGAAGTTAGCAAGGTATTCCTAGGAATCAATGGAGACCATCACATCCTCAACAATCCCCTCATGAGCTATTGTGGATAGGTCTGCAAGCTGCAAGACTGTCGTAGTCTTCCTTAATTATCCTTGGAGATTCAGATTGAGCATAGTGTCCTTGATGGCAGCCCTAAGATCAATCAAGGTATGGGGAACAATGGTGCAATTGATATGCACATCTACTATAGGACTCCTGCGATCTAAATACCTTGGGAAAATTACCCGCCCCAACATTAAGTTGGACAATTTTCCATTGAAATCAATGGTAGAGGTGTCTTTCTTTCACCTCCCTAGATGTTTGAAACACTTCTCTTTGATCATATTGTTGTAAACTCGGACATATTTGATAGCTTAGAGAAGTGAGATTTTGACATGTAGATTTTTCAACTCACCTAGAAGTTGTGTCTCTTCTAGGGTGTGTTGGCGAGGATGGGTTAAGCTTTCATTAAAGGGGGGTGGATTCACTCTAGGAATACTTTCCTCTCTTTCCTCATCAATCTCATGAGGTGGAGATGGGGGTTGGTTACCCAAGAGCAACCTCCCAGACCTAAAGTTGATTTCATGAATTTCCATAGCATAGGCAAAGTAGGATGTTTCTCCACTATATACCTACTATGCTTCTATTGTTTAGGTTCGAGTTTGGTTAGGTAGGTATCTGAGGTTGTTTAGGTGGATCAGGGTGTAGAAGTTGTGTTTGAGATGGAGGTGAAGGTAATAAATATGGAGCTTGGTTTTATGGGGGCCTGCACCCTTGGGGTGGTGCATTACACTAAGGTTGTGGAGGAGTATATGGCTGAAATGGTTGGTTGGCAGATTTGGAATGGTATTGAGATGAAAAAGACCAGGGAGAAGGTGTAGACCAAGAAGGATGAGCAGGGGGCACCAAGGGGGAATGGTTTTGTTTTGATTAGGGTTGTAATATGAATAGGATGACCCTTTCATGCCCTACTGGTATGGTCGAGGTCCATGAGCCCTCCTTTGATTTATGTAGTAGAGTTGTTTAGTCACCCTGTCGGCTCCCTCATACACAACTTTTAATCTAGGTAGAGAAGGGAACTTATTTATGGAGTGCTTTTCCTCACAGACTGAGCAGATTTCTATAAGGTTCAATGGACATTCATTCTTAGGGTTCCTCCTTGTGCATCTAGGGAAGTAGATGGCTAATGCTCTCTCTGCTTCTTCCTATTTCCTTTTGATTTTCATAGTGTCTAATTGCATAGAAAGGGTTTGCAGCATTCCACTCTTAAATTCTTCCAACATGTTCCCAATTTCACTTTTTATGGATGTATTGGAAGAGTGTGACTTGGCCACTGCTTTACTAGCCCTACCCTTCTTTCTAGCTACCCTAGAATGATTCTTGAAAACTATCTTGATATCGTCATAGGGTAACTAGTATATGTTCCCTCATGACAAGAGGTTTAGGGTTTCCAGGAGGTCTTTCCTAATACCCCTAAGAAGGTCCAACTTAAGTGATTCAGGATCAAGGGTTCACCTAGCCCTTTTGTAGCTAAGTTGGAATCTTTCCTCATAATCCTCTTCGACTCTTCATGTCCCAAGGTCATTCTAAAAATTTCCTCTTTGGTATCTTTGGACCTGTAATAGTCCCTATACTTGTTGTTGAAAGCTTGTTGCATCTGAGCCCAAGTGGTGATACTATCCCCAGGTAAACCCATAAACCAACACAGGGCTACATCCTTGAGAGTGGATGGGAATAATTTCAACTTCTTATCATGACAGGTGTAATCATAAGTTTTGCACATGACAACAAATTTAAACAAAAAAGTATCTACATCTTCTGAGGTCATGCCATGTTAGTGAGGAAGAGAAAAGGGGCTTATGTTTTTCATATTAGCATCCCCATTAGTTTCCCTGATGGGAAAAGCACCCTCAACTCTTTCCTTGTCTCCCCTTTCATTTTTGTTATCAGCCATTGTGTCAATTGTTGGAATGATTTCTTCTGTTTCACATATGGGCTCTTCAAAAATCTCTAGTTGTTCGGCTAAGGGGTCCTCTAGCTCACATCCACCCAAAAAAAAGGAAGGTTGGTTGTTTGAAGTGGTGGGGGTATTTGGCAGAAATTTTCCTAAGTTATCCCTATTCCTACAAGGCACAAAAGGAGTGTTTTTTTTTTAGTTTTCAACTACTCTCAAATTTCAAAGGAAATGGAACTAAATTCCAACTATTTGATGAATGGAACTAATTGTAGAATGAAAGAGATAATAAAAGGAAGAAATAAAGAAAAAATCACATCTACTTAGATAAATCCTCAGAAACAATGCGAAAAAGTGATGAGCACCAGTATTGCAGCAAGGATACTACAACACGTGGGGCTATCGACTTTAATTCATCAACCCAGGGGTTCATACAAAATTTGAGGTGACAATGATGTATACAAAAATATATGTAATTGGTCTACTCTTTTTCACTGTTGATCTGGGATGATAGACTACAATGATTTATCAAACCAACTTTCTATTGACTAGAAGAAGTCTCATTATGAGCTTGGAGAGGGGAAATTTACCCTAATTTGGAGAAAAGAAATGTTGTCTATTGCAAGAAGGAAATACTAAAAGAAATTCTTGCAAAACAACATGAAATCCTCTATCTACTTGATAACATACTTTTCTTGAAAAAAAACCCTACTTTAACACATGAGGTTTTAACTAATCTAAGCATGAAATCTGATCTAGAGAGTACTAATTGCTATGTGCATTAATATATATAAAAGTACTTTTTCCTTTTTATCTTTTTGCTTGAAAAATGTAAATGCTAATATTTCTTGTTTCTTTGGTAGCGGAGATAGGTGTGAAGGAAGAGGATTAAAATGGTTCAAATGGATTGGAGGGAAAGTGGGGGCCTAATCCTGGCTTTAGTGATGATTTTTCTCAATTCAGGCTCAAAATAGGCTGCTACAGGTTTTCCTATAGGATCCCTTGTTTTACTACAAGAACAGGCCGAAAGCTTAGGGAGTGGCCTAGAATGTGGGTTGGAGCCTGGAAAGGTGAATGAGGAGGGAATAAGGCATGGAAGTGGTAGGCACTTACTCAGAACCCAATCCAAATCTTTAAGATGGTTGGATTTTCTCAACAGAAATGGCAAGTTTTCCTCATAAAATAAGAATTCGAATTGAGACCTTAGTGACTTTTCATAATCATGGGTGGATATGGCTTAGTTGAGGCTGATGAGATGAGGTATCCCTGCAATTTAGAAACTCCTGCAACAACCCATATCATTCTTGGAATTTACACATAAATTCATCAAAAATAAGAAGGGTTTATTCAAATAGAAGAAAACAGAGTTGTCGCCATTTACTTGTTAAGTTCATTCATGGAAGTGCTTGAAACCAATATGAAAGCGAGATGGAATAAGTACAAAAGAGATTAGAAATACCAATTGTAACTTATCCTATGAAACTGAAATATAATGACCTAATTAGCAAGGAAACCCTAGATTACGCAAAAAGCAAGAATTCTGTCTTTTTGGGCTGTGTGGGAAGTTTTCCTCAAATCATGATCCCTGAAAGGGAGAAATGAGGTGAAAACCACTCGTTCTCAGCCTTTTTTGAATATCTTCTTATCACTATAATGCTATTATTAGAACTATTCACAAATGGAAGCAAACTAATTAAATCTACCAATACTTGCAAATTAACAATGCCAAAATCACTTTAGCAACTAACTATGAGTATAACATAAGCATACATATACAACAACAGAAACCTCTGCTACTAGGGTTGGGCCATAACGCAAGTGCTTCAGCCCTCTAATTCAACTCAATGCTGGATCAAGGGAATGCTACTCATTTTGATTAAAAAATCAGAAATACATAAGAGTGCTTAGTTACAATGCTTCAACTTGAAAAATGCTTAGCCATCTCGAACAAAAAATATGAATCCTAATGAGGCTCTAGGCCTCTCGATTTATACAACTGAAGTTACTAACAACTTTCTTAAATTTAGGGAGTCTTGGCTCCAATCTCGAGATCAACTCATCTTCAACTGTCATTGGCTTGGTTGCCAATGAACTTCATGACTCGATTGCTTTCAACTCCAAGCTAATGAGATTTGATTGAGGAATCTTTGAGTGAGTGAGGAGTTAGGGAGGGAGATCCTATCTCCTAGAATCCCTCTTGCTTATCTACATTTGAGTTCCTACACTTTAGTTAGCCAAACTTTGCTCAAAAACCTGCAATCAACGCACATTAGACCATTATACATGAAATCTCATCTTTACTCTCCTCATTAAGAAAAAAATAATTAAAACATGTAAAGAATGATGAGAAACATTGATTTTAGTAAGTTGGAGGTGCATTAAGGTCCATATAATTTACCCATTGATCAACCTCATGACCAATATAAGAATAGTGATGGGAGGACATACCCTATGAAAACCTACATGTGGTATGTACCTTGAGAGACAATGATGACGGTTTGTATAAGTCATTGGTATCGACAACATTGTGTTGTGATCTTGTGGAGAGATAGAGTTGTTATTCAGGGCCTCTCTATGTTACAATGTCGGATGATATGATGCTAAATATATGGGTTACAACTTTGACCCTTCTTATAAGAACTATTCATATTGAGAATGTCTAAGTACGTTGTATGGATTATGACTACCTCCCTAGTTAAGAGGGAGTGTTTAAATATATAACTAGGTTTGATCTTCATCATGACATATGTAATCATCATTTTATGTATTTAATGGAAAGATAAAAAATAAATTTATTATTTTTATTCTTGAGGCATGGGTTTCATGCTAAAGGGAATTTATTTTATAGGTCAAGCTCCCATTGAGAGCTTCTAGGGTTTGTCATTTAGGCTACAAGTCAAGAAGATCATTTTCATGTAGGAAAGACACTTCTTGGGAATGTTACATATTGTAAAAGGAATTTATTTAAGTCAATGGTGAGTCAAAAGACCATCCAAGACCTCGTCATTGTGCATTGAACAAGTCAACCTACATAATCAACAAGTTGACCTAAATAAAACTACAAGTCAACCTACAAACATGGACAAGAAGCCTATATAAAGGTGGACTCAGCCTCATTCAAGGACTCATTGATCACTCACACAAGTTCAATCAAGAAGAGGAAAAAGTGCAAAGTGGAAGAGGACAAGAAGGAGAAAAGGTAAATCAAATTTCTCACACTATTTTTGGGTATTCTTCTCTCATGTGAAAAATGGATTAGAGCATCTTTCTGCAGTAAGCAAGTACCAAATTGTAGTAATCTCCAAGTACCAATTTCTAGGTGAATAAAGATCTCTCTGCAAGCCGACTTTTCAATGAAGGGAATTCAAGTCATGTAAAGAAGAAAGGAGCAAACTTTGTCCACTTCCAAACCACACATGTGGCATAGGTTTTTTTACAGAAGAAACCGAAATTGCAGGTGTGTAACAGCTAGCTGAAATTCAGGTCTAGGGCCAAAATCTGAAGCAATATAACAAGTTTGACTAGCAATGACTTGGATAAAGAGAATTTCATCAAGGAGTAACTTTGACTTGGTGTTGGAGGGATATGGGTGAAGGGTCTAGGTCTTCGAACTCAATAGTTGATGATTTTATATGAAGAAGAATTCTTATGGGTTTTCCTCTCAGATTGGAGAGGTTTGCGCCTTTGATGATCACCTACATGTTGTGTCCTTTCTATTATTGTTCCTTATGATTTGATAGTTCTTTGGTGAGGAAAAGCACTAATAATAAACAAGTGAATGAATAATCTCATTAAGTGAAGTAAAACTTTATTTCAAATAGTTATCAAAAGTAGAGAAATCATGTACACTTTCTACCCTTAGATTCATCAACAAATGGGGTCAAAACTAATGGCTCTCTTAAATTTTTTATTCAATGGTTGAGAATTAGGAAAATAGGGTATAACCTCAAATGTTCAATTATCTTGTTTTCTAATAAAGAAAGGTTATGAAACCAAGCTATATTACAAGGGATTCCTCCATGGGGAATTTCTTCACCAATGAGATCAACTATAGGATAAATAAATTAAAAACTTGTATTTAGGAACCTCTAGGGTATGACCAACAAGGAGATTTAATTCTTACCTCACACAAACAAGAAATTAGTGAGACGTATTACCTTATAAGTCTCTCTCCAAATGATAGAGACACCGCTCAAGTGATGGATCATGATAGACTTGTAGTACTCTTGAATTAACACAATGTTATCTGTAATATTATGTAGAACACTTAGAGGAAAAGAAGATGTTAAAGTTGACAAAATATTTATGAAAATATTACATTATGGAATAATGATCTAAACAATTGACAACACTTTAGAATAGAAGTGGTTCTCATGTTTATATATGAGACTTCTAACAAACCTCATTATTTATATCTTTAGTCTATGCTATGAAACTTTATGAAGTTTTGACTTCTCAACCCCAAAATTCTTGGAGATTACGCCATTACAAAAAAACTCATTATTTCATTTCTTAAACAACCCCTCTAGAATGCATGCCTTCCAAACTAGGAGAGGTCAATTTGTTTGGAGGAAATGACTTGATGATTAAGTACAACATTTTTCTTGTAAATAAGTTGGATTCACTTATAAATTCATTCCAAGGGAAGAGATGGATTAATGTTCCATAAAGGATGCTCAGCATTCCAAGTTTAGTGTAAAGTGGATGGCTCCTTTCTTTATTATCATCCCTTGCTTGATTTGAGCTCTAATTATTCTTTCTATTGTTTGTAGGTATAAGCATGGTCAAAAAATTCCATGTTGACTTGAAATTACATTTTCATGTAGATTTATGCTTTGAGTTGTAGTTGATTTGGCATGCCATGAAGAGTGAAATGGGATTCCTTTTATTCTTGGAGAAATTGAAAAAGTGGCTCGATGAGTGTCAAATCATTATGAAATGTGAGACTACTATGAGGAATGGTGGAAATGGAAAAGGAGATGTGCATACTTAAGAGAAATAGTAGATGTGTGGAAATAAAAGATAACTATGCCAGGATAATTACGAGATGGGTGTTTCTACCCTTATGCAAATAATATAATAAGTATTCCAATAAGCTATGTGTTATAATAGACCCACTTCCATGATGCTTGAATACTAACCTAAGAAATAATAATTCCCATCAAGGTGGGGAGTTAACACCCACCCAGGGAAGTTACCAAAGACATATATACAAACACCATGAAGATGAGATTGAAGAGAATCAATGATGATTTTCCACCGAATATTAACTACCATACACATTTAGACTTAATCCCATATGGACTATAGGGCCCTTATATTTCAAAATTTTGAACTTAAGAATGTGGTTGTGCTTTGTCAATTTTTTTTGGGTATCCATGCTATAAAGAGGGGTAAGAACACATGTGAAAAGAAATAGGAAAGTGAGCATTTAAAATGTAAAATGGGTAAAGGAAGAAAACATGTCAAGAATGTAAATCAAGAAATAAAGGAATTACAATACTCCTTACACTAGTTGCATAATTAGGTTACTCATATTCACTGAATCTAACTAAATGATTTGATGGAAAAATGATTGAAGCACTTGAAATAAAATTAATTAAAAAATTGAAACCATGTTTGATAGAATATTCAAAAAAGGTTAGCTGATACAAAATGTCAGTGCAACTTGTAGCATAAATGATTTAATACAAAATTTTGATGCTATTTGTGTTACACATGAACTTATGGTTGATTCCCTTCGTACCAATCATGATATAGATAGATACAATTAGCCTATGAAGATTAGTCTTGTTGAAAATGAGTCAGAGGCATGAGCATTTGATAACAAAAACATTAAATGCGAATTTAAAGAATAGAAAAATAATTTTAAATATTGGGAAGATTGATATAAAGCAAAAATTTACATGGCATAGGATAAGAAAAATGTGACGTGTTTTGTATCCAAAATTAGACAAAATAGGTTTAATTTGTGAGTGTAGGATATTCTAATTAAGAAAATTTGATGAGTTCAAATGTAAATGGAGAAATTGAGAATGTTGTCCATATAGTTAATGATTAAAAATTTGCACACATTCTTGATAATTTCAACATTAGGGAGTTTGTCACATGGAGAATTAATTTTCTAATCTATATACAAATAATTTTTTAAAAACATTAGGAGAATAAGGTGGTTAACAAAACAATCCATTTTGGATATCTAAGTTCTTAGTAATGGAACTAGCAAGTAAAAAAGTTGTATATATCTTACTATCTAGTATGAACACATGTAAATATTTTTTTGCATATAGGAATAACAAAAGAAGGAACATTTCAAACAACTATTCGACATGATGATTGAGGACCACTTCTACATTGAAATATTATGAAAATATTAAGGTACACTTTCCAAATCAATCAGGGGAGTACATTTTTCATCGGTAAAATAAAAATGTTTAATGGTAAACCAAAAATAACACACTAATTAAATCAAAATGGTTAGTGGCCAACAAACAAAAATACACATAAAATGATGAACCATTTAATTACATAAAAATACAAAATCTCAAGGTGAGCTTCTTTCTTCATACTTCCCACCTTGCACCTCACTCTTAGGATATAAAATATTACAAAAGTTCAAGGTGAGCTTCTTTCCACATACTTCCTACCTTGCACCTAACACTTGGGATATCAAATATTAATGATGATATACAAATTGAAAATTTTAGCATGGAAACTAGCCTCTATGATATTTACACTCAAATAAATGTGTTGATTGGGATGCTGTTTGAAATGTAATTATGTCCTTATTCAAATGCGTTTGGTGATATTATTTGTTCGTTGACAGTGATAGAATTGTAACCCTATTTGTTAAAGAATTAACATGGAAATGTTTAGACATGGTAGTTATCCACTTCCATAAAATCTAAATACCTTCAAATTTTCATTTAAAATTAATCATAAACATATCTTCGTTGAAACTCAATTAAGAAATTTCAAATTTAAGAATAAAAGGGATTTAAGTTTGTGCAAGAGTTCATGTTTTTTTATTGGTATAATTACTAGCACAACCACATTAATAAAAGTGGTTGATACATGTCGATAGACATCAATGGATATGGATTTAATATGATTGTTAATATTGATATTAATAAATATATAAACACAATAATAATACAATAATAATAATTATATTATAAAATTTTATTATCACTATAGTTATAATATGAAAAATTAGAATGATATAATGACAATTTATAAATTATATTATATTATAATAATATGATAATATTATTTATATAATCAATAATATAGTAGATATAATATTATTAACCCAAGGCATTATAAAGCCCAAGAAATAATATTAAACACAGTGGATTAATATTCTAAACCCAAGGTTTTATTATTATAAACTTAAGGGATTAATAAACCTGAGGTATTAATATTGAGAACCTAAGAGATTAATATTTGCTTAAGCAAGAGACACTCCTTCTATTAACTTAGGTAAAAAAAAGTATTTTACACATGTTCCAACAGATGCCGAGAGGCACAAAATTCCTCAAAGGGGAGTGAAAAAAACACAATGTGCTCAACAAAAACCTCCAAAAATCAAATAGAGACAAAGCCTAGACTACCCTGGAACCAAGAACGAGCCATTGGATCCAATGTTCGGTCCCCAAAACTGATTGAGGAACAATATTCAAACAATCCGATAGCCAAGAAATGACACACGTAGGGGTGAAGTCACCAGGACACCCTAAAGTTGCCTGATCAACACTGACCATTGATCTTCTTTTCCTGATGCAATGGCTGGTGCCCATATCGCGTGGCCTAAAAGCCCACTAAATACCTTGCGATGAAGGCAGTTTTCCTTTTCAGTCCTCTTCCACGTGTTACTTCATGAATGGAATCACTGACTTTTCCTTAAAACCATCTTTGGTTTGGAAGGCGCCCGATGAAGGTGGGAAGCCATTAGTGGTTTTACCTTTTCAGCCCCACCAACATCCGCACCAAAAGGTGGTTGTTGATCTTCCCTTTGAAGATTTGACGACTATATATCAAATCAGACCACACACCTGCACACGAAAAACCTTAAAGTTGCACAATCAACTCTGATCGTTGATCTGTTCCTTTTGATCCAATGGTTGGAGTCCATATCGCATGGCTTAAAAAGCCCGCTAAATACCACGCAATGAAGGCAGTTTGCTTTATCGGTCCTCCACCATGTGTTGATTCCTGAGTGGAATTGTTGGATTTTCTTTAAAACCATATTTGGTTTGGAAGGTGCTCGATGAAGGTGGTAAAAAATTAGTGGTCTTATTCGGCCCCACTAACCTGCATACCAAAAGGTGGCCATTGATCTTCCCTCTCTAGATCTGATGGCCACAGATCAAATCAGACCACACACCTACACATGAAAAACCTTAAAGTTGCACAATCAACTCCGACTGTCGATCTATTCCTTTTGATCCAATGAATGGAGTCCATATCACACGACTTAAAAATCCCACTAAACACTGCGCAATTATTATAGACATATTTGGGCATTGCAACCCCAAATGCATATGTCCATAAACCAAGGGCTTATGAGTCCCTAAAAGTGTTGTTTCATGCCCTAAAGAAACAAGGTCAGCTAATTATAGAAGTTATCCACAGAAAATTGCTCAGAACTAGTCAAAACTAGACCATGCAGATTGCTCAGTGCAGAGGGTGCGATGCATCTCACCTGCTCAGTGTAAAAAGTGCGATGAATACTGGAAAATCCTTTTGTAGGGTGCGATGGGCAAGAGTAGACAAATGGCAGAGACAGTTTGCAAGGTGGATGATCATGGAATCTTACAGAAACTTCTCCTGTGACACTTGCCTCTCTGAATTCACGCAGGGATGAGCAGGAGATCATCAATCTCCAAGTGGAATGAAGAACTATCAGAGAGAAGACACTAATCAAAATCATAGAAGTTGACTCACCCTCCTACAATCATGTATATATGGATCCCTCATCCTCCAGATCCAGAGGCTAGAATCTTGTATCTTGTAAGGAAGTGTTGTTGGTTTTTTGGTGGAATATCATAGTGTTGGGTGATCTAAGCTTTTCATGAGGTGAGGAAGGGCTTTCATGCTAGGAGGATGACACTGGGTCAGATCAATGGGTTGTAATCCTCTCTTCTAACCTCTATATCGATAAAGCTATTCGAGTTTTCCTCCACATTCTTGTATGTTTGATGATATATGCATTTCTGTGGTCAATATATATCTGGTCCTATATTGTTTATGATTGTAGATCTTTTCACTTTGAAGGTATTATGCTGCTTTAACTTTACAGGTACTCTTTGAATCAGAGTGTTCAAGGAAGGAGCGGCAAAGACCTGTCAGAGAGGAGGAGGAAAAAGCAAGGAACCGAGTGAAAGATTGAGGTTGGTATTCTTTGCTCCTCTCCTATATAATTCTCGTAAAGGAAAATGAAAGTAACTTTAAACTGTTCGATTCTAAGATAGCTACCCATCTTAGTGGGACTAGCAGCTCTGTATAGACACTAGATTTCCTGATAAAAAAATGGTGACTCCACTGGGGAGTGAATATCTTGTTTTCTTGTCTATATTTGTTTGCTTTATAAACTTATAGACAGAGCCCGAGGTCAAGCCAGCTAGCCTTCGAACTGCATTTTCTATGCAAGTGAAAAGTAGATCAATTCTGTTTCAGTCTATCTCCGTGTTTTGTTTATAAACTGAAAAATTGATTTGCAAACATCCTAATTGCCCTGGTGGTGGCTCAAATAGCCTCATTAGATCAACCCCTGTGATTTGAATTTATTGACTATCATTTGCTCAGCCTAAATCCCTAAACTAAACTACAAATTGTGACCTAGAACCAAGTTGAAGTCTCATCCCTGGACCATCGCACCTTCTCCTCTTAGGAATCTTGATGCATCACACCTCCCGTGTGTAGTAGGTGAGATGCATCGCACATTCCCTGTGTTATAGGTGCGATGATCAGATAAGACCTCTTCTGCTTCCAAATTTTGGTTTTTTGTTCACTCTCTTTAGCTTTATTCAGGAGCTTTGCTATCTGTGATCAGTATACCTTTGTTGAAACTCCCTTCCTTTACATGATTCAGCCTCCATAGTACAAAGAACTGTAAATGTTTTTATGTATTGTTCACCATTTACGGTTCTCCTTTACAAAGAAGTAGCATAATCAAGTTGTTGTCTTTTTATTTGGAAGTGTCGCAAGTGTCATTTTCAGTCAAAGAAAAGAATTCTATTGTTCTTGATGGTAAATTACACTGTTGCTCTTGTATTTGATTTGAATTAGTAGTTTCTCAAGTGTCGAAAGCAGTTTTCAATTCAAAATCGCAAAGTGTCGTCATTATCTTCCTTTCGTCTTTTGAAAAGAAAATCGTTAGTACTGTCGCTTGAAATGATTCAGATTTGTACTTAACATTCTTTTTGTAATTCACACATTAAGAAAGCGAAAACAAATACATGCATGTGCATTTGCATTTAGACTGATTATTAATTTTGATTTAGGACAGTGCATCTAGTGTGTTCTCTATGCTCTATGTTGAAAGAATTCCGCTTCTCTTTCCTTGGTAGCTAGGATTTTCATTGCAAAAAGAATATCAAATGTTTGTTTATCATCTTAGATTGCATTTTAGGAATTATATATCTAAATAACGCAGTGAACCTGAAAGGAAAATTTCTTAAGAAAGATCAACTATAAATTAAATTCAATGAACATAAAAATGCTTTGGAACCTAACACACAAAATTTAGAAGTCTAGGCTAGAGACGTATTCCAGCATCGTAAATCCTGGTAACTATCGCTTCCATCATAGGTTGGGTGATTCCTCCTCCTTGAGACGACAAGTGCCAGTACAGACTTGTGCTCCCACGTACCGTTGAGTATATATTGGGAGACCACAATAGGCTATATCCTTTATCCTTAGGAAGCTCTGTCTACCACCGTATCAATTGCAATGCACTAAACACAACATTCAGAAAGATTGACTGTCATACCGTAAAAGGTATTCTACAGTTTTGTGATTGGTTTGGTAATCCCTCTGTCTAGATTTCTAGAGCAGTCCCTTTCATTCCTTTTCGCACTCCTTAAAGGAAAAGGTCCATCTGAGAACTTGTCACTTCAGGCTCATTAAAAATCGAAGGCGACTAGAGTCATCTTTAGCTTTTTCTAGACTCTTAAAAATTGAAAAATAAAGTTGTGTCAAAGCGTCTAAAATTTATTTTAATCGTAATAATGTCACTATTCCGTCATTGGTCTTAGGTTGAGAAAAATGGAGTCCACCAACCAATGATTTCCCCTTGGAGGAAATCCTAGTCCTTTCTCCTCTTGGGGAGATGTTGGTGCACCTCATATGGCCACATTGTCCCTCCCAGGACTCACAATCAACTTTCCCACATGGCTCTTCTCAACCTCTATCATTCAAACTGCCGCAGTTCCTAAGCAATCAAGTTAGTGACTAGATGATACTAGAGCTACCCCCAAACCTGCTATTTCACTCGTTTCTCCCTCCCCTCCTTCCTATTCACTTGGTAAAGCTAGTAAAGCTAAAAACCAAGTAACTGAGAAGAAGAAGAAAGGGAAGGAGAAGGAGAAGAAAAAAAAAGGAGCCAAAGGCAAAAAAGGGAAACCGTGCATCATCTAGCGAAAATGCACATACTACACCATCAAAACCAAAATCTCCATGTCTCATTTGCAAAGGGGAACAATATCATTGAGATTTTCCTTGCATCCCTCAGATCTTAAGGGACTGGTCTCCTCATTTGCACAATCCGGTGTCGTCAACCTCTGAAGATCATGTTGAGAGTACACCATCAACTAGCGAAAACGAAGTCTCTGGACAGAAAGTAAAATGTAAATTTCCTTGCAAACTATGAAGGCAATCATGCCATCCACCATTGTCCCTTCCTGGACGAAGCTAAAAGAGTCTTGGATAACTATCCTACTTCACCACTACGGCTTCCTGCTGGGTACAAGAAACTCTTGCTGAGTCCATTGCTAGTTGAAAATCCAACTGACACGACTTTGTGGTCAGTCGAAGCATCTATCATTGAAGATAAGCCCTCTGAATCCACACCAGATGAAAGTCAAAAGGTTGAGATGACAGTCAACTCGGTCATGTCTTCAGAAGGTCCATCTTCGGATGATACAGTCACCGAAGAGAATCAGAACGACACTGTTCAAATTGTTTTCATAAACACGGACTCCGATGAACATGGGGGCGATCTACCCGTTCCTTTACCACAGGAAGGAAGTTCGTCAGGGTCATATCCAGCTGTTTATTCAGTCCCACCTTCGAGCAACCTAGTCATTTCCTTCGATTGGAATCTACTAGGCAGACCCCGTTTACCGTCTAATGTACCATTTCGAATCATTGTACAAGCTCACAGAATGGTCATGGTCGGTACCATCATAGATGAAGGTGCTTTTGTGAGTATCCTTTCCTCAACTGTTTGGAAAGCGTTTGGTTCACCATTGCTTCTGCCTAAGATGTGAAATCTAATAGGCTTCGATAAAGGAACCAGTCAATCGTTAGGGATCCTTCCGAGTTTTCCTATAACTTTGAGAGGGAAAACCATATATCTGAACGTAATGGTAGTCCAAGGACCTTTAAATTATAATCTACTCCTTAGGCATGACTATATTTATTGCATGGGAGCCATCGTCTCCTTATTCTTTCAAGTAATGTGTTTTCCGCATGAAGGCCGAGTGGTCCAACTCATAGACCAGCTTTCATTCCCCGGCTCACACATAGCTAACAATTAAGTACCATCTGATGAGCCCCAAAAATGGGTAATTATATGGGCTCATTTAGCCTCCTAATTCGACTTAATCCACCATTCTCAATAGTTTATTGCATGTTTTTTTATTATATTTATGCTAATAGAGTGAATTGGGTTAGTCATTATGCCAATAAGTCTAATGTGTGCTTTATGCAATCTTTTTGGTCAATTTGGAGACAAAATCAAAGGTTTAAATGAGCACTTGGCAGCGAAATTCGTGGAGAGGATTTGTAGGAAGGTGTCCCCTTCATTTATGGGCCCTTACCTTGAATTCTCCACCAACAGCGCGGAGTTCAAAGGCCACCACATCGATTATCACAAGGGTAGCCGAGCAAGGGCTAGTAAAGTTGTTGTTAACTGCAAGTTTTGACAGCCGAGTCCCTAAAGTTTAGGAGGAATGTTGGGGTCCTCAATTTGTATAAATAAGAGGGCTTAGGGCCTCATTTGGGTTGGCAAAAGTTAGCTAGTTGGTAGTTCGATTTTAGTCATTTCTTTTTTCATTTTTTAGGCAGTAGGTTAGCTCTGCATTTCAACGCATTTTCGAGCTTTTCCTTGTGGACAATTTTTGGGATGTAACTATTCCTTTGATAAATAAAGATGAATCAAACTTTCCACTAGCTCTAATATTTCTTAGGAGGCTGTAGCTCTTGGGGTTGGGCCCAAACCAAGTGCCCAGTACCTCGTTTGTTTACTTTTATGTGTCTTTGTTGCATTCTTGGAATAAAATCTACTATTTAAATTAAAATCTTGTTTTGTTACTTAGGTTGCTTTTGATGGTTAAAGTAGATTTTCATGTTCAGATTGATTTGATAGGTTAATAAGAGAGAAGATATTCAGAAAAATGCTATCAAGCACCTCTGATCTCACCTCTCCCTCAGTGGGACCATGAGTTGGGACCAAGGTGTCCTTGCTACTACCAAAAACACTGTTTTCCTTTTCAATGCAATCGCTAGTGTTAGCTTTTTAGTTAGGAAAGTTGATACAAGCTGTACTTGCATGTTTAGCATCTATTATTGCTTAGTTTCCATATTTATCTTGCATGATTTTCTGCCAATAAACTTCTGTTTATCAAATTTTTGGTTTGTAGGTCAAAGTAGGTCAAAATAGCTAGATCTTTGATCTTTTAGTCTTTCTTTGATTAGTTTTGAGAGATTCTATGTAGATCACCTGTAATCCACCCTTGCCTACCCTTCCTCCATCAATGCAACCTACTTCATCCTCTAACTCAGATTCTTTCCCTTCATTTACCACATTTTCCCACTTTGCCCTAATTTCTACATTCTTGTGCATCATTGCTCCCTTCATCCTCAAACGAATCCAATTGCTCCTTAGCCTCATTCACCAGGTCCTAGACCCCTTAACATCCTTATTCAACCTCCATTTCCACCTTCCCATCACTTTTCCTGCATCAACCCTCTAAAATCCTCTTTTCGGAACATCGTGTAGAAATTATAGAACATCGTGTGGAACCCTTGCAGACTTCTTGTAGAAGCTCACGAAAGACGTTTCTTAAGATCCGATCACTGCAAAACTCTCTGGAAGGGTGCTAGGGAGCTCTTAGGACCTCTTGTAACCTTCCCAACCTCCCGCAAGCATTTCCTTTCACCAATCCACCTTTGCACAATAAAAAACAGTTAAAGCACATGCACAATAATTCTACCAACTTACTCAAAAATACAAAAAGATGTTTATTTTCAGATTTCACTTCAGAAGTAGCTTAGTCACATGAATTTTACCTTTCTAAGAGTCAATGGCATTCCCTTATGTAGCTTTCATCATTTTTCTTGCACTAGTAATGTTAGTCGGTAAAACTAGGGTTTGCTAGGGTTTGCATTTCCTTTCCGCTTTTCGCTTCTTTCTGCAAGTAGATTAGCCTCCTTTCAGTTACATTTCATCCATCAATTAAAAAGATTCTTCTAAGAGCTCATAGAAGTTGGCTTAAGCTCCTATCAGACTTGTTCCAGCTGACCAAGTGACAGTTGGGGCAACAGCTAGTACTTGTGCATACAGCACCGTTGCTTCGAAGTTTGTTACAAACTGCCGCGTTGATAAAAGTAAAGAAGGGAGTCTGAGGAGTTGCAGCATTATTCTTGCAATACTGGGGCCCATCATCTTTTTGGCGTCGTTTCCGTGGAAGCGTCAAAGTATTGGTGATTGCTGCTTTTCTTCTATTTTCTACTACAACCTTCTGCTAAGTAGTTTAGTTCAGCAAGCGTAGAGTAGATTGTTTCATTTCCATTCTGCAATTTCATTTCCACAAAAGTAGATTAGAAATTTTCTACTTTCATTTCATTTCAATAAGTGCAGATTAGATATTTCCCGCTTTCATAGATTAGCATTTCAATTCCGTAATTTCAATTCTGCAAGCGTAGATTAGCATTTCAATTCCGCAATTTCAATTCCGCAAGAGTAGCCTAGCATTTCATTCCTACAATTTCATTTCAGCAAAATAGATTAGTCCTTTCCTACTCTCATTTCAATTCCACATTTTCATTTAAGCAAGATAGATTTTAGTTAGTTGTAGTCCAATCTATTTTAGTTTTGCAGGTACAAGCAGAAAAAAAGAAAAACAAAAACAAAAACAAAAATCAACCAAAACGATTTCCTTTCTTGCCTTGTATGAGTAGAGATAAGTCAGAAAAATGTTTGTAGAACACCCCCCACTGCTTCACACAGCCAACCTTCTCCCTTCTTCGATGGCTATGAGTAAGAAGAACCCCTAGGTGGACATCAAGACATATTTGAATAACCTAGGGGAGAAGAGGAAGGAAACATTCCTCTAGAGCAAATGGCTACAAGCAGAAATGTTGGGAGAAGTACCTTATCCAAAAACGAATTTGTAAATCGAATGGAGGATTTCAAGAGCGATATGAGGCAGTTTCTTGCCATGCAACTGCATACCTTACAAATCCAAAGGAAGCAAGAGGAAGCCAAGAGGGCTTTGGCCATCTTTTGTCCCAGGTGCACTAGAAAGCATCCTAGAAACACATGTCCATTGCACTCCATAGAAGTGTGTTTTGTCTATGAAAGAGACCATCCTACGAATTAGTGCCCTTCCTTGCCTGGGCTTAAAGCTACATATCAGAGGGCCAAAGGAGTCACTGAAACACTCTATTATATGAATCAAAGGGGCCCACATGGACCCATAACTTACCAGCAGGGAATGCAAGGGGCATTCCAGACCTATTATAATCCTTATCAAGCCACTTCCATGCCTTCTTGGCATCCCCCTACTCATCCTTCCTAGTCCACACCCCCTCCTTGGTTGTATCCTCCTCAATATCATGCACAACCAGCTGCTCATCCATTTCGCCCCTACGCTTAGCCACAACCTTAGTGGAATGTACCTCATCAGGAGTGGAGGCCCCAATACAACTCTCCTCCCACTCCTTTGCCTCCACCACCTGCCCAACCACAACCCCATCCGCATCCATCTCAAATATACACCCCCACTCAACTACCCGTACCACCATTTTCAAACCCACACATTGGATTAGCTCAACCCAATTACAATGTTGAGGAACAACATGTCCAAAAAACTCCTCTTGAGCTCAATGATATTCACCATAGCTTAGGAAGAGTATTGCAAAAAAGAGATTATATTGAAAGCATTGAAGGACCACATCCAGCAAAAGAAGATTCAAAGGAGGAGATCAAAGCACCATGGGCTGCACTTGATGAAGAGAAGACATTAGAATTAGAGATCGAGGGAGCTCCCTCATGGTTACCATCAAATCCTCCATGTATTCAAGAGAGAAATCAGCAAAAAGAGGAAGATGAGAAGGTCATGGTCGAAGGTGACATGAAGAATGATCCAGATTAGCAAAAGGACCAAGGATATCAGAGCTATATTTAGATATGGTTCCAGACGGTCACTAAGTTGCAGCAGTACTCTCTTCCTCAGCTATGTTTGATCCCTTCAAAGTCAAAGCATTTGGTCTCTGAAATCAGGATATTTGTCAAAGCATGGATTTCAAGCCTCCACATCATTTTGTCTCTAATCTCGATGTGCACATGGCTCCATTGGAAGTATTCTTATACTTGAAAATGATTTTGTTTTTCAAGTAGGGTAGGGTAGAAAAAAATAAAAAAATAAAAAATAAAAAAGAGAAAAAATGAAAAATAAGAGGAAAATAAAAATCTAAGGTGAAAACCTCCTCAGAGGTGCCTTAGATTGGCTCATTGATTGAAAACCTCCATGAAGCGGTCAATGGGTTGGAAAAAAGGGAAAATAAAAAAGGAATAAGATCCTTGGGTGAAAACATCCCTTGGAGGCGCGCAGGGCATGCAATTAGGGTGGAAACCTCCATGAGGCGCCCTAATTGTTTTCAAAAAAAAAAAAGAAAAAAAGAAAGAAGAAAAGAGAAAAAGAAAAATAAACCTAATTTCCATTGAATAATTGCAGGTTGCAACAAGGACATTGCAGGTTAGCAGGATAGCTCAAAACAAAGACAAAGGAAGTTTTGTGCCTTCTACATGAAATTATGTGTCTTCTACAGGAAGTTCTGTGTCTTCTACACGAAGCCTACAAACAAGCCAAAATTGATCTCTGAAGAGGACCTGAAGGTCGGGAATATGTCCATGAGGCCTAAAAGCATCCATGTTTCCCTCCCTCACCCTTCTCCATTTTTTTTTCCATCTCATTGTGCTTCTTTCCTAAACACTATGTGTTCTACAAGAAGTTCCTGTAGAAATTACAAGAAGCTAGAAATGGATTTCAAAAAGGCAGTTTGGCGAACATGATAGCTTCCTAAAGGGTTCATAAGTCCTCCTACAATATTCAAACTCCTCCTCCATCATTTCCATGCCAGCATCATAGCCCAAGCTCATTTATTTTACTGTGCAAACTGCCTGCAAAATTCTTTGAAGCAAAAATACATAGAACAGAAATTTGTTTTTTCCCTCATGTGAAAACTGCGCATCCATTTACAAAACCGTTTTATGGGGAGTTGTATAGGGATGATGGAAACATGGCCGAGAAATTTCAGCCAATTCCAGTGCACGGTTTCCAAGAAATCAGCCTCCCTCACCTTCAGATATTTTTGTATTTTCTCCATATCCATGCATTTGTTTCAAAGTCTATTTCATGGGGATATGCATATGGGTTATAGTAACCTACCCAAGCAGTTTGAGCTGATTATTATGCATGGTTTCCAAGAAATTGAACTCTGTAATCTTCATCCATTTTTAGTTTTTCTCGATATCCATGCATCCATTGACCACAATTTTGCTATGGGAGGTGCATAACAATGATAGAAGCATGCTCAGAAAGTTTCAGGTCAATCTGATCTATCATTTGCAATCTATGGAGAAAACAAGTTGCTATCCTGCAAAAATCTAGCATCAGCAGCATGAAGGTGCAAATCTGAAGGATGAAACTAACTTCTACAGCTTAGATCCGGCCAAAGGATACCTGCACAAGAAAAATAACCACAAATTAGACAACAAAAATTTTATAGCATAAAGTATCCAGGCACGCAGCAACAGAATATGAGCATGCAGCAGCAAAAAGGACTAAGCAGCACGTCGACTTACAGGTATGTGTCTAAACCAGTTCCTTTATTTGCATCTATATGATTCAAAAGTGCATAAACAAATGAAATGGTGGGATTAAGCTAGGAAGCTAGCAAATTTAACCCAGCAGTGCCTTGTCCAGTTCTCTTGCGCTCAACTGGAAATCATGCAGCATATGTGTATAGTCAACTCACGTGAAATTAAAAAAAATAGGTAGTGTTGGCTGTTTGAACTCCAGTGCAACTGATGTCAAGTGATTAACAAGAAGAGAACATACAGTTCATAATAGCACTGCAGTCTGCATGGGGCCAGTGCACATCCGACCACCTCATCTTCTCACACGAATCATGCTGTAGTTAAACGATGCTCGGCTGAAACTATCACCACTCTTTGTTCACTGCGCCTTCATGACAGTAACAACTGAAGCACGCGTCCGCCACTTCCAGATCAGCTAACCAATGGTCCTCTACAAGATTCCTACCTGATTTTTTGAGATTTCTGCTGTTTTTCAAAAAAATTTCCTGCCTATCAGGCTCTACAGGAAGCACAGTTTTGTTCTATAGGAAGGCTTCTACAAGAAAGGCAGAAAACAGTCGTGCAAAAAGAAAAACTGGGGTTTTTAGCAAATTTCAAACTCAAAACGAGGTAGGATTAGGGAAGCTTCTTTGTGCATGATTTGTTTGTGCAAAGTGGTGAATTAAACATGGCATTAGATTGGAAAATCAGTGAAAAATATACCTTTGTATTGGAAGTAAAATGTTTGCCTGTGTATGGCACTGTGTGTACCAGTTTTTCTGCATCAAAATTCTTCTCCACATTTCCTGTTTCTAAAATTATCCTATAAGGAAGGCATATGCATCTGTGAGAGCCAGCCTGTGGATGAACATTTTAAAATTTGCATATCTGAATGTGTCCTTAGAAGAAAACTTGGTCTTTGTCCTATGTCTGTAGAAGCAAAACTCTTCCTTTCATAACCAGATAGCTCAGAGCTGAGTCACAACAGTCTTAAAACTAGGGAATTGGTGCTAATTAAAATTTGAACACCCAAGACATCCCTCCTTGAAGTTCAGGAGAGAAAACCAGTGATGAAGGAACACGGGATAGTCAAGCACAAAAAGGACAGAAAGAAAAAGGGAGAAAGGGCTAGATTGCTGAGCCTAAAATAGCAGGTGGAACAATGGCACAAACACCTAGGGAAAAATGATTGCAGAGTAGACTAGAGAGGACTGAAAAAGTCCAAATAAAGGAGGGCATAGGCAAGGCAACCACATAGAAACTAAAAGGAAAGACACATCCAACCAAGTAGACCAAAACAGTTGACACAAGACTTTGTACAGGAAGCATGAAAACAGAAGAGCAAGAGGAAAAATCACCTAAGATTTTGGTGAGGGAGGTAGCAGCCATGTTTGCCACCTTAAGCACACCTCCAAAGCCAAAAAGGAAGAGAAAGAGGCAAACCTCCATGTACTTTAAAGCAAGGAGGATCACACAGATCAAAGTAAGCAGACCCCAGCCAAAGTCAAATGAGCCAATTGTCATTAAGGACACAACAGCTAAACAAAAGGAGGAGTCTCCTTCAAATATATCCATCACCTATGAACGAGGAAGCCAAAAACCTTCACTTGGAGAGAGAGAATTTAGATGATGGACTCAAAGAAAGCTCTACAAGAAGCTAAGATAGTTCTATAGGAAGCTGAGAATTCTCTACAGGAAACTCGGGCTAAGCTAAGAGAGACCGAGAAATTGGAGGAAAAGGCATCCAAACTATCACAGGAAGAAGAAAAGGCTGAGGAAATATTGGAACCCAGACCTCAACCTAGCTTGGGCTCATACCACAACCCGTTATAAGCTGGAAGATAATTCTTCAGAAATTTTCGGTACCACTCTTCTTTGCACTAGAACAAGAAAGGGTAAGGACTCACACTTGGATGAGGATTACCAAGTCCAAGGGTGTGGTAGACATAGGTCACCTAGAAAAACAACTCAAGGAATAAAGAAAAGAATTCGCCATGGTGAGGCATGTGGAAAGTAGTCAAAGGACCAAACTACAGGAGGAAAATAAGCTGCTGAAACAGCAGTTACAGCTACAGGGAAGTCATAGCGAAGATAGGCCCTCCATTTTGGGTAGAACAACAGCAGCAAGAAGGGCCTCAAGTAGACAAGGAAACATCTGATGAACAACAAAGAGAGGACAAGCTGCAGGCTGAGGTTGAGGCTTTAACAAAAATGCTACAGGAAAAGGAGCACAGGAAGTGGGAAGAAGTAGAGAGAAAAGCATGGTTTCATGACCGAGAAAAGGGCATCACCTTAGAAGCCTGGGATGTGAGAGAGGCAGTCAAAGAAATCAATGATGAAGAGATAGATTAGTTGCTAAGAGGATGAGCAACACTTTCAGTAGGGGGGTGATGATGAGCCCCAGAAATGGGTAATTATATGGGATCATTTAGCCTCCTAATTCGACTTAATCCACCATTCTTATTAGTTTATTGCATGTTTTTTATTATATTTATGCTAATAGAGTGAATTGGGTTAGTCATTATGCCGACAAGTCTAATGTGTGCTTTATGCAGTCTTTTTGGTCAATTTGGAGACGAAATCAAAGGTTTAAATGAGCACTTGGCAGCCAAATTCGTGGAGAGGATTTGTAGGAAGGTGTCCCCTTCATTTATGGGCCCTTACCTTGAATTCTCCACCGGCAGCTCAAAGTTCAAAGGCCACCACATCGATTATCACAAGGGTAGCCGAGCAAGGGCTAGTAAAGTTGTTGTTAACTGCAACTTTTGACAACCGAGCCCCTAAAGTTTAGGAGGATTGTTGGGGTCCTCAATTTGTATAAATAAGAGGGCTTAGGGCCTCATTTGGGTTGGCAGAAGTTATCTAGTTGGCAGTTCGATTTTAGTCATTTTTTTGTCACTTTTTAGGCAGTAGGTTAGCTTTGCATTTCAGCACATTTTTGAGCTTTTCCTTCTGGACAATTTTTGGGATGTAACTATTCCTTTGATCAATAAAGATGAATCCATATTTCCACCAACTCTAATATTTCTTAGGAGGTTTTAGCTCTTGGGGTTGGGCCCAACCCAAGTGCCCAGTACCTCCTTTGTTTACTTTTATGTGTCTTTGCTGCATTCTTGGAATAAAATCTGCTATTTAAATTAAAATCTTGTTTTTTTACTTAGGTTGTTTTTTATGGTTAAAGTAGGTTTTCATGTTCAGATTGATTTGATAGGTTAATAACAGAGAATATCTTTAGAAAAAGGCTATCAAGCACCTCTGATCTCACCTCTCCCTCAGTGGGACCATGAGTTGGGACCAAGGTGTCCTTGCTGCCACCAAAAACACTGTTTTGCTTTTTAATGCAATTGCTAGTGTTAGATTTTTAGTTAGGAAAGTTGATACCAGTTGTACTTGCATGTTTAGCATCTATTATTTCTTAGTTTCCATAGTTATATTGCATGATTTTCTACCAATAAACTTATGTTCATCATATTTTTGGTTTGTAGGTCAAAGTAGGTCAAAATAACTAGATCTTTGGTTTTTTAGTCTTTCTTTGATTAGTTTTGAGAGATTTTCTGTAGATCACCTATAATCCATCCTTACCTACCCTTCATCCATCAATGCAACCTCCTTCGTCCTCTAACTCAGATTCTTTCCCTTCATTTGCCACATTTTCCCACTTTGCCCTAATTTCTACATTCTTTTGCATCATTGCTCCCTTCATCCTCGAACGAATCCAATCACTCCTTAGCCTCATTCACCAAGTCATAGACCCCTTAACATCCTTATCCAACCTCCATTTCCACTTTCCCACCACTTTTCCTCCATCAACCCTCCAAAATCCTCTTTTCGGAACATCTTTTAGAAATTACAAAACATCATGTAGAACCCCTGCAAACTTCCTGTAGAAGCTCACGAAAGTGGTTTCATGAAATCCAATCATTGTGAAACTGTCTAGAAGGGTGCTAGGGACCCCTAAGGCCCTCTTCTAACCTTCCCAACCTCCTGCAAGCATTTTCTTTCACCAATCCACCTCTGCACAGTAAAAAACAGTTAAAGCACATGCACAATAATTCTGCCAACTTACTCAAAAATACAAAAGGATGTTTCTTTTCAGATTTCACTTCAGAAGTGGCTTAGTTACATGAATTTTACCTTTTTAAGAGTCAATGGCATTCCTTTCTGTAGCTTTCATCATTTTTCTTGCACCAGTAGGGTTAGTGAGTAAAACTAGGGTTTGCTAGGGTTTGCATTTCCTTTCCGCTTTTTGCTTCTTTCTGCAAGTAGAATAGCCTCCTTTGAGTTAGCTTTCATCCATTAGTTAAAAAAATTCTTCTAAGAGCTCATAGAAGTTGGCTTAAGCTGCTAGTAGACTTGTGCCAACTGACCAAGTGACAGCTGTGGCAAGAGCTAGTACTTGTGCATACAACACCGTCACTTCCAAGTTTGTTACGAACTACCAGGTTGATAAAAGTAAAGAAGGGAGTCCCAGGAGTTGCAACATTATTACTACAATACTGGGGCCCATCACCATCCCTAACTGGTCTTTTCATGCAAGGAATGTCTCATCAATCTCTAGTCCGCCCACCTAAAGAACGCAAGTAATTTGGTGGCCATGGCTGAAACCCAGGGGGCATGCACCCTTGTTTGCTTCAGCACGAAAACTTCAGGTATAGGGTGGGTTTCCGCGTAGGAATATGACTAGTCTGACATGCCCATCCATTTAGGAAAATGGGGTTAGACTGGACTAAGATACCTGCGTTAGAAGGTAGGCCTTTCCCGACAGAACAAATGTTTTGTCTACAAATTGAAGGGTAACCTGGAAACTCTACTTCGCTATACCTTGGGGCATGCAAACCTTTTGTGCGCAAGTGAAAGTGGCTAGCATAAGGCTAACACCACAGTTTTGCTGACTTCAACTGCTTAATTTAGGTGAGTGGTCAAATAGACCGTTCGCCTTCGCAGGGGCCAAATGGCGCCGACAAAGTAAAGGAAAAATTTTCCTACCTAACCTTAGTAGTTAACTAACCCTTATGACAGTAGTTGGTTATTCCTATCTTGCATAATGAAAGGATCCGGAGCAAAGTTTCGAATGGTGCAAGATCCTTAAAAATTGAACCTATTGATAAGACATCCTTATTATACGACTGGTACGAGCAGTTTTTATGCGAAGTTCAAGCTCGTTAAAACTTAAACCTAAGAAATGAACAATTGTTCCCCCAGAGTTTAAGCTCACTAAAAAAAATGAACCAACCTCCGGTAAATAACCATTGTGAATGCATTATCATAAGCTTTTGAGCCCTGGTTGTGTTCTCGCCATCACCTCCACTCTGTTTAGCCGATCATATGCCTCCATTTGATTATTTACCCTTTTGAGGAATAGCTACAAAGATTGATTCTATTAGCCATCCTTGTGACACCGCCATGATTGGAAAATTCCAAACCTTACTTGGAATTAGTAGCTACCTAAAAATATCACTCGTTCCTCAAAGACGAGTCTCCTTTAAGCTCGTTTCATCTGACTCGTAAAATGTGAAAAGATTGCTGAGAAGTTGGCCTCTCCAGCTCGTTAATGCTACCGAGAGTGATATCCCTCCTCTAGATTTTAATCTTTTTGGACATGAGGGATTATTACACAAAATGATCGAGTGCTTGTTTTGTGAGCTCGTTAAAAATATCGAAAATTCATCCCTTTCGTATTATTTTATACTTTTTTGAACTTAAGGGATTATATGATGAAAAAGGATTACCGGAGTCATAGAAAATTTTAGGGGTGAATGTTCGCCCTGTGGCGAAATTAAGGGGTTTTAAATTTTTAGTGGGCAAATATTTTGTATCATAGTACATTTTTACAAATCACCTCAAATAGCCCACCTTATTTTAAGGGAGAGGGTAAAATAGGTAAATTTAGCCCTTGAAATTAGGAGTTACAACCTTCGATTCGCCCATTTTCAAGAATAGGTTTTATTTAAGTGAATCCTATGGGCCAAATACCATATTTATAAAAGAGGTATGGTAAATTAATAAAAATATAAATAAATGATAAGTATGGTAAATAAATAAAACATTTTTTATATTTACTCCATAAGTCACCTTATATACATGCAAAGGTGTAAACAAATAAAAATATAAGTGGTGGTATGGTAAATAAATAAAACGTCTTTTTATACTTACTCAAAAGGTATGGTAAATAAATTAAAATATAAATAAACTAGACATATGGTAAATAAATAAAACCTCTTTTTATATTTAGTCCATAACCTCGTTCTATTTATGAAGGCTCAAGAAAGAGGTTTATTTAAGTGAATCCTATGGGCCAAATACCATATTTATAAAAGAGGTATGGTAAATTAATAAAAATATAAATAAATGATAAGTATGGTAAATAAATAAAACATTTTTTATATTTACTTCATAAGTCACCTTATATACATGCAAGGGTGTAAACAAATAAAAATATAAGTAAAGTGGTGGTGTGGTAAATAAATAAAACGTTTTTTTATACTTACTCAAAAGGTATGGTAAATAAATAAAAATATAAATAAACTAGACGTATGGTAAATAAATAAAACCTCTTTTTATATTTAGCCCATAACCCTCGTTCTATTTATGAAGGCTCAAGAAAGAGGTTATATTTAAGTGAATCCTATGGGCCAAATACCATATTTGTAAAAGAGGTATGGTAAATTAATAAAAATATAAATAAACGAGAGGTATGGTAAACAAATAAAACATTTTTCTATATTTACTCCATAAATCACCTTATATTTACGAACACTCAAAAAATGCATTATATTTAGGTGAAACCTATGGGCAAAATACTATGGGACAAATACCATGGACTAGATTGTTATTAATACCATGCAAAAAACCATTATTAACCCTAATATTACTATTAATAAAAATAAAAATGGCACATGGTATTGACCCATGGTATTCACCAAAATGGCACATGGTATTGACCCATGGTATTCACGTGGAATGTAGCCTATTTAAATTGGGGAATTAAACCAACATAGATCCATCGTTACTCTGGATCTACTAACCCCGAGAGGTATCAAATATCGTGATTTGCAAACTAGCATAGAGTGAAAAAATATTTGATCTCTCGGGACTTGGTGGATAAGAGTAAAAATGGATGTAATTTAATGCATGTTAAACATTTTAGCTTGGTTAAAATAAAAAATAAAATAAAAATCAACTATTAATTTTATTAATTTTTATAAATTACTAATAGTAAATTTTAAGCTCCAGGTTTATGATAACCCATGGTATTGATAATACCATGTTATTCATTTGAGCATAGACTATTTAAAGGGGAAATTCTATCATCTTAGATCCA
>APFE030502837.1:31771-46983 GCA_000404065.3 Pinus taeda | reverse complement strand
CCATGCCTGGTGAGAGATTCACCAAAAAATTATATATACATATTATATTATTGATAAAATCGCCTTCTATTTTTCCTATATACCATGGAGATTCACCCATTTATTATAATTATAAATTTACGGGGGATTCTTAAAATTTTCCCTGACCGGAGTTTCTCTTTCTATCCCTTTTCAGACTCTCTAAAATTGAAAAAGGATCGAGTTGTCTTTGTCATTAAACTCGTTAAAACCAATAGCGAAAAACTTGTCCATGCAGACAAGAACGAGTTTCACTATTGCTAGGCTCGTTAAAAGTAAAACATAGCGACAGGTTTGCTCGAAGGGAAAATTATAGAACAAGCATATGTTATCCTCCTCAAGTTTGACAAAAACAAAGAGGTACTGGTCAGCAATGACTAGGGAAAATTGGGAAGAAAACTTGAAGAAACTTTATTGGTAGCAAGTCGCTCTTGAACATGACACTTTCACTCCATCACCATGATTGAGTCGGGTTGGGTTATTCCATTCACCAGTCATATTGCCATTGGTCCATCATACCATCCATCTTTGGGGTAAATTCTACCAATCCATTTCAGTGCCGTCGATATGTTCAAGGGAAGTCGATCAGAGAATTCACCAACCCAGCTTGTGTCTCACCCACTGCAATACCTTCATGCTTCATTCTTTCATGACTGCCACCCTGAACCCTATATCACCAGATCGTTTTCACCTCCACAAACTGATTTTCTCTGTTCCATGTCGTATATGTGGGATTCATTAAGGCCTTCCTATGACAGGTTACTTCTTGTGGACAACAGCTCATTATCCAAGAATCCAACCTAGGAACAACCCTTTCAGTACTTTGAAGCTTGCATGCCTCAATGGAAAGTTTCTCACTTTCAGCGATAGGTTTACATCAATGGCCTTCGACCGAAATATTTTGCATGGTGTTTGACGACAAGTCCTTTTTTCACCCCACATGAATTGTACTGTAGTACCTTGAGGGTCATTATCATTATCGATGATTCCTCTCGCACCTATTAATAGCTTACATCATTAGCTGGTAACGAGGCCATGTCTTTCCATGTTTGATTCCAAAACATTTTTCACGTGGATCGACCTGTACTTCTGTCGAAGATTGGACGAGTTTGAAGACTCCAGATCTAGTTTCATCCATCTGGGCTGCGATATATTTAGGAAAATAAAGACATCAAATGTACATCATTGCTGCACAGATGATCATCCAAATAAAAGGATGATGACTCTCCCAGAATCATTAGTCTGCCACATAGACGGTTGTCTGTCCTATGTACATGAAAATGAATTTATAGAGTTGAGCATGGGAATGCCCACCTCAGCTAGATCATGAAAATGTTATGAAGATAATGTATTGTATTGTATCTTATTACAGGTCACCTTCTAGTTCGAAAAACCTCAGATCCTCATGATAAAGCATTTCACCCAACATCAAAAGATTTTCGACCTCATGCTTTAGGGGGCAACTGTTATCGACATATTTGGGCACTGCAACCCCAATCATATATGTCCATAAACCAAGGGCGTATGAGTCCCTAAAAGTGTTGTTTCATGCCCTAAAGGAACAAGGTAAGCTGATTACAGAAGTTCTCCACAGAAAACTGCTCAGAACTGGTCAAAACTGGACCATACAGATTGCTCAGTGCAAAGGGTGCGATGCATCTCACCTGTTCAGTGTAAAAAGTGTGATGCATACTGGAAAACCCTTCTGTAGGGTGCAATGGGTGAGAGTAGAAAAATGGCAGAGACAGTTTGCAAGGTGGATGATCATGGAATCTTCCAAAAACTTCTCTTGTGACACTTGCCTCTCTGAATTCACCTAGGGATGAGTAGGAGATCATCAATCTCCAATTGGAATCAAGAACTATCAGAGAGAAGACAATAATCAAAATCCCAGAAGCTAACCCAACCTCCTACAATCATCTATATATGGATCCCTCATCCTAGAGATCCAGAGGCTGGAATCTTGTATCTTGTAAGGAAGTGCTATTGGTTTCCTAGTGGAATATCATAGTGTTGGGTGATCTAAGCTTTTCATGAGGTGAAGAAGGGCTTTCATGGCTGGGAGGATGATGCTGGGTCAGATCAATGGGTTGTAATCCTCTCTTCTAACCTCTATATCAATAAAGCTATTCGAGTTTTCCTCCACATTCTTGTATGTTTGATGATATATACATTTGTGTGGTCAATATATATCTAGTCCTATACTGTTTATGATTGTAGATCTTTGCACTTTGAAGGTATTATGCTGCTTTAACTTTACAAGTACTCTTGAAGCGGAGTGTTCAAGGAAGGAGTGGCAAAGAGATGTTCGAGAGGAGGAACAAGTAAGGAACCGAGCGAACGATTGAGGTTGGTATTCTTTGCTCCTCTCCTATCTACTTCTCATAAAGGAAAATGAAAGTAACTTTAATATGTTTGTTTCTAAGATAGCTACCCATCTTAGTGGGACTAGCAGCTCTGCATAGACACTAGATTTCCTGATAATAGCGATGAAGGCGTTTTAATTTATTGGTCCTCCGCCATGTGTTGATTCCTGAGTGGAATCACTAGCTTTTCTTTAAAACTGTCTTTGGTTTGGAGGGCGCCCGATGAAGGTGGTAAACCATTAGTCATTTTATTCTATCGGCCCCACCAACCTGCATACCAAAACGTGGCCGTTGATCTACCCTCTCCAGATCTAACAACCACAGACCAAAATGGACCATACAAATACTAACGAAATACCTAGCAATGAAGGCGGTAATCACTATCCAGCTATCTCCACGCGTTGCCTTCTAAATGGTATCGATTGTCATCCATGAAAACTTCTCCCAGGTTAGAGATTCCGGGCAATTTTGACCCTAGTGATCTCTCCCATTGCCATCTTTGTCTTCCGTGAAAACATTCCTCTTGTGAACAATTATCTTCTATCTCCATAACCTACTCTGCATCTCTTGAAAGGTCATTTGAAGTGAACTTATCCATCATTTTCATGGAGTAAAATTTCGTCTCTTGATTTTTCCTGATACTATTGTGGGTTGCTAAGGGCCCTCGATGAGAATCCCTCCTTCAACCTGTCATCCTTTACCTCCTCCCACCAATAGCACAAGTCGATATTCTTGTTTCGTACCCCCTCATTAGCGAGCCAGTCCGCAACTTTGTTGGCTTGCCTACGAACATGCACCAACCTATGAGTTCTCAACATTCTTAGGTGTGCTTGAATTCATTGGTAGGCTTGCAGAGGCCACCAATTTTCTGAGATTTTCTCTAGAGCAGCACCAACATTTATCCTCTTCACTGAGTTAATGACTAATTCTGAGTGAGCCTCAATGATGACATTGTGAATGTTGTACTTGATCAGTATTTCCAGGCATAATTCCATCGCCATGAGTTCAGCCATATTGTTGGTTGCCTTTCCTAGATAACTATGGAAGATGACTTGCATGTTTTCTTCCTCATCCCTCAAGACCCCTCCATAACTTGCTTCTCCCAGATTCCCTTTTGAGGCCCCATCTATGTTAAATTTTAAAAATCCATGTGAAGGGGGTTGCCAAGAAGACTTTTCTATAGAGGTATTCTTCTTCATCTACATAGAACCCTGAGGGGATGAACCTTGAGCTCTAACTTCTCCAATATTCTAGTCTATATTTGTCCAATGGTTTTTCCAGTAGCTGCAACTCCCAAGATATGAACAGTCCCTTTGAGTTTTTTAAGGATTAGCTTAAGGATGTTGCTCACCACACTCATTTTCTCCTTGAAAATCATGTTGTTGCACTCCTTCCAAACATTCCAGATTATGAATCCTCGGGTCAGTATCCAGGCGAGTTAATGATCTCATTATCTGAAATAAAATTCTTCCAATTATTCAAAGTAGTAATGATGTCATTTACATTTCTATCTGTCTACTCGAAGACTTCTCCTACCCAATTCCAAAGTATTGTAGTGAAAGTGCATCTATTCAGGAGATGATTTTTAGTTTCTTCCTATTGTTTAAATAAGTGACATCTTGAGGGGCTAGTAAAGCCTCTTTTTCTTAGGTTATCACATGTCAGAATCTTTCCCTGTTGAACCAACCACTTGAACAATTTGACTTTCATCCAATGAGGATTTTCCCAGATTTCCTTCCATGTATTATTAGTGTTTGGAAGGTTAAGCCTTGAATCTATCTTTTTGGCTTCCTCAAGGTTCAAGAGACCTGCCTTTTTCTTTCCCCATCTTAGTTGATTGTCCAAGTTTGACTTTAAGATTTGTCTCTTGTCTAAAAGACCTTTAAGGGCTATAGCTTGAGTATGTAGCATGCCCATTCCACTGTAATCTGGAATTTTCCATGTTCTCCATTTCCCATTGTTCATTGATAGGTCCTAATAGTCACTTACCACCTTAATCCTTTGTTGATGGTGTCAGTGTGAATGTCTACTAATTCTTCACTTCAGAGATTGTCCTCCAGCTACTAGTTATCCTCCCAGAACCAAGCCAGGTTTCCATTTCTAATCTCCCAGAAACTGTGATTTTACACTAGCACCCAGTTCTCCCATGCACTATTCCAAATTGCAAAACCTTTTACTTTTTGTGTCATTCTGATTAGATTCTTATCTTGTCATTCTCTGGAATATTTTTGCTTCCAAATTTTTTCCCATGGGGATTTTATTTCTTCTAGCCATCTCCACCAAATTTTGACACCAAGAACTCTGTTAAGAATTCCTAGGTCATGAAGACCCAAGCCACTATGGGACTTAGGTTTGCATACTCTGTCTCATGCCACCAGGGCTCGTTTCTTCCTTTCTTCACCTTCCCCTAGAGAAAGTCTCTCTGAATGTTTCTTATATTAGTAATCACACTAGTTAGTGCTAGAATGGCAGATATCATATAGATAGGTATACTTTGGAGGATAGCCTTAGTGAGAATCAGTCTCCCTGCTAGATTTAGTGCTCTATTTGTCCATTTTCTAATCTTATCTTTTAGCTTATTAAGAACAAGATCCCGAATATCCTTGTGTAACGATTTGTCAGTGAGAGGAACTCCCAGTTATTTTGCAAGCAGTGACTCCCTTTGAATCCCCAAAATTTTGGAAAGATTTCTTTATATGGAAATATTAGTATTGAAAAAGAAAATATTTGATTTAGCAAGACTTATCTATGTGCCTGCTACTCTAGCAAACTCACTCAAAATATTTTGAATTCTTTGGCTTCCTTGACAGTGGATGTGCCTTGAAGCATAGTATCATCCAAAAATTGCTAATGTGTCACCGTGTCCCCACCTTGAGTGAGTCTCAGGCCCTGAATTCTCCCTTCCTCCTTAGTAGCTTTGATTTCTCTCCCTAACCCTTCCATCATTAGAATGAAAAGGAAAGGAAAAAGAGGATCTCCTTGCCCGAGACCTCTAGAAGGCTTGAAGGTTTTGGAAGGAGAGCCATTTAGAAGAATTAAACAGCTGGCAGTGGTAACTAGTGCCATAACCAATTTAATCCAATTGTAATCAAAGCCATAGGTTGTTAATATTGCTCTTATGTACGACCAACTAAGTTTGTTGTAGGCCTTTACGATGTCTAGCTGCATTATCATTCCTACTTGTTTGTTGGTAATGAGTGAATGAACCATTTCATGTGCTTGAATTATATTATCTAGAATTTGTCTTCCTTCCACATAGCCCGTTTGCTCCTCTAACACTAGGGTTGGGAGGAGTGGTTTGGGATGGTAGGCAATGACTTTGGATATAATTTTATATATCACATTGCATAATAATATAGGTCTCAATTTGTTTGGAGAGGTGGCCTTTTCCTATTTGGGGATTAAGGTTATGAAAGATTCATTGAGTGCCTTTAAGACTATCTTAAATCTTCGAGAGTATTCCACTACCTCCAGGATGTCCTGTTTCACTATCCTCCAAAAAGCTTTAAAAAAGTCCACATTAAATCCATTCAGGCCTAGTGCTTTCCCATTTTGCATCTCTTTCATAGCTTCGTCAATTTCTTCCTCTATTACTCATCTGTTGAGATTGTATTTATCTTCTCTGGTAACCAATTTAGAAATGTACTGAGTAAATCTTTTTGTAAATTTGTATCTATCTTCCGAGATTTCCTCAGCAATTTCTTGAAATTGTTGGAGTATAACCTTCTCCATCTCTTCATGAGTGTTTCTCTCTATTCCATGCTAATCTGTAAGTTTCACAATTCTATTGTTGTTTCTGTGAGCTATGGTGGATCTATTAAAGAATTTGGTGTTTCTCTCTCCTTCTTTAATCCATTGTACTCTGGATTTCTGTCTCCAGAATATTTCCTCTTGAAGACATTTTTTGTCCCACTACTACTAGAGTGACTCTGCCACCTCTTTCCTTTCATCTGTATAGCCTTTTGGGTTAAGAATCTGATTTATTTCCTTTAGTTTATTTTCCATGTCTCCTTTAGCTTTGAAGATGTTACCAAATTCCTTTTTATTTGATTCTTTGAGTCTGACTTTAATGTGTTTGAGCCTGCAATCTAGAAGGAACATCTTTGTACCTTGAAGGTGTAGCTCTTCCTTCCACCATTTTTCAATGTTTGTGAGGGAATCAGAATGTGTAAGCCAAGGGTTCTCAAACTTGAAGGGTGTGTTCCTTGGTTTACCTAAAAGAGAAGCTTCCAATTGGATAGGCCAGTGATTTGAACCCCCAAAAGGTAGTATGAGTGCAATAATGTTGCTTCCCCTGAGAAGAAGTTCCTCTGAAACAATAAATTTGTCCAATTTGGAGGCTACTTGGGTAGGGCCCCCTCTTTTGTTATTCCAAGTGAATATTCCATTGCTTGGTGATGAGGTTATGGAAGGCAAATGAGTCTCTACCGAGTGTTCTAGTTCCTCCTTTCTTCTCCATGAGTGATTTTGTTATGTTAAAATCACCTCCAAGAATCTAGGGTAGAGCTGGGTATCTCTTCTTCATATCCTCCAGTGTTGTGAGGAGTTGAAGTTTGTCCCCCATTGGCTACAAACCATAGACATTGGTGATCATGTAACATTGTCTGTCACCCACCGGTTGGAAAATCAAAGAAAGGTGATGTCTGGATGCCTCCGCATCAATCACACCAAATTTATGTGGATCCCATAGAGTGAGAATGCCACCAGAAGATTTATTTACCTTAAATTCAAGGTATTCATATCTATTTAACCATTTGCTATGTTTTTCATGGATTCTCTCCGCTGAGCATTTTGTTCCCTGTATGAATATTATGTCAGGTTTTTCCTCTCTGATCCTTTTACCTAGATTCCTCTGTTTTCTTCTGCTCCCTAGTCCTCTAATATTCCAAGTTGTGATTTTCATTGAGGTGGGGTTATAAAGGAGTAACTGGAAAGGTATTTCATCCTTCCAGAGTCAATCATGAGTTTGCCACACTCCAGTAGTAGTTCTTTCTGTCTTTTTCTTCCCCTCCTCTTGCCTGGATTCTTTGTTAGTTTTCCCGTTATTAATCCTATTGAGGAAGTCCCTTTGCTTTCCTGGTTGTCATGTACTCATTTGAATCCTACAACTGTTTGATGTGACTTGTTAAGGAATATGTTTTAGAACTTGTCCACATCCTCCTGAGGGATGGAGTTTACTCCTAGGTTTCCTCCTTATTTTAGAAACATTTCCAGCTCTGGGTTCTCCCTTTCCAAGATCTCCTGTAAGTCTTGATCCTTTGTGCCACATTCACTTTGAGTCATTTCCTGGTCTTTTTCTATTTCCATGGTACTCAAAGGGTTCATCATATATTCATTATGTTCCTGAGTGAACTCCATGCTGGTCTCTTTTCCTTTCCCCCTTGTTGTCTGATTCTTTGTACTCTCTTAATTGCCTCCATCTCCTTCCTTTTCTCCTAAGATCTCAAAACTATTGTAACTTTTTGTTTTGTTATCATTCACAATAGGGTTATTTTGTGTCTTCTTTCCCCCTCCTTTTCCTTTTCCTCCTACTTTGGTGAAACCTGTCTAGTCTTTCACCTTACTGGCATTTAGGGTTTCCTCCCTTCTATTAAGAGGAAAGTCTCTCGAGAGGTGCCCATGCTCATGACATTTGTGACATCTGAACGGGATATGTTCATAGTCAACTGTTTGAACCCATTCCTTGTCATAGACTTCTCGAGTGACCTCATTTGGAAGGGCTCCTAATAGGTCCATCTCCACACATATGTGGGCATAGGATGTGTAATTTCCGTGTAGAGTTTCCTCTAAAAATGTTAAGAAATGACCTAATTTATTGCCTATAGCTTCTAAAGATTGTGGCATCGAGTAATCTAAAGGTAAGGAGTATAGTCTAATGGATACCGGTACTGAAGTGAATTTTTCTCGTTTTGGCATGAAGTTCATCATCCATGGCCACATGTAGAGACCAATAGCTGCAAAGAAGTATGGTCCTCCTTCAAAAATTGTATCTCTATCTCCCATTTTCGTAAACACCACAGTAAAAAAGCCTTTGGATCCAAGACGTATATTTAACTCCCCCTTTGGTTTCTAGTTGTATTTATCCATGTGTACAACACTTTCTCTCATGGCGAGATTCCCATAAATTTGCATATGATGGCATAGTTTACCATGTGATCCCTGTGCACTTGCAGAGCTAGATCATTCAGAATAACCCAAGGTTTAGTTATGGTCTTGGGTTTACAGGACCCCATCTTGGCTCCGTTCTCTATTCCCTGACCTTTGTCTTCCTCTTTCTCCTCCTAACGGTCTTCTTCATGAGTCCCTTGATCTGCATGGGTTTTGTTGCCTTCCACCTTCTAAGTTTCGGTGTTTTTTGTGTTAACCTCCAAGGGTTGTGGAGGTTTGCTCTTTTTCCCTCCTCTTCCTCTGTTTGCTACCATATTACTATAGGAGGGAGTGGAGCTCCCTCCTCCCTGTGCCTCCATGGGTGCCTCTTACCCTCTGTCACTCACTTAGTTAAACCCTAGAACTCTCTGCGGACTCCGAGCTTTTTTCCACCTAAGAGATTAATATTATAAACCCTTTCAAATAATGTTATAAACTTAAGTGGTTATAACTATTATAAACCCAAGGAATTTATATTATAAACCTAAGAGATTGATATTATAAAATAAAAGGAACTAATAAACCCAAGTAATATAAACCTTAAGATAAATATTATAAATCCTAAAATATAAATGTCGTTGACCATGGATGATTTTCATATTGAGACGATCTTTGTCACAATGAGACATTGGACCATGGTTGACCATGATTGACCATGGTTGATTTTCATATTGAGATAGTCTTTGTCACAATGTGATGTTGGACCATGGTTGACTACAATTGACCATGGATTACCATGGTTTTCACAATGTGACATTGGACCATGAGACAATCTATGTCACAATGCGACCATGGTTATTAACATGTTTGGCCATGATTGGCCATGGTTGGCCATGGTTGACCATGATTGACTATGGATCAACATGGTTGACAATCGCTAACCATGATTGATTTTCATTTTCAGATAATCTTTGTCACAAGGTGACGTTTGATAATGGTTGACAATGCTTCACCATGGTTGATTTTCATAATGACCATAATTGACCATGGTTGACCTTGATTGACCATGATTGACCATGATTGACCATGTTTCACGATGGTTAATGATGGTTGCGCATGGTTGATTTTCATAGAGACAATCTTTATCACAATGTCATGTTGGATAATGGTTGACCATGATTATAAATCCAAAGAATTTATATTAGACCCTATGATTAATATTATAAACCCTATGAATAACATTATACACTAGGAATATGAACCCTTAGATTAATAAACCCAAGGGATTAATATTAAGAACCCAAGGGAATAATATTTAACCCAAGTGTGAATATTATAAACCCAAGGTATATAAAACCAAAGATAAATATTATAAACCCTACAATAAACATGGTTGACCATGGTTGATTTTCATATTGACATAATCTTTGTCACATGTGATGCTGGAACATCATTGATTGTGATTGCTTTTCATATTGAGACAATCTTTATCATAATGCAACGTTGGACCATGGTTGAGCATGTTTGACACTTGTTGATTTTCATATTTAGACAATCTTTGTCGCAATGCGATATTGGACCAAGGTTCACCATGGATGACGATGGTTGTCACAATGTGATGCTGGACTAAGAGACAATCTTTGTCACAATGTGACCTTCATTATTGACCATGGTCAACCATGGTTGACCATGATTTACCATGGTTGACCATGATTTACCATGGTTGACCATGGTTGATTTTCATATTGAGACAATATTTGTCACGATGTAATGCTAGACCATAGTTGACCATGATTGACCATGATTATTTTCATATTGAAAAAACCTTTTTCACAATGAAATTAAGAAACTCAAGGAATTTATTTTATAAACCCAAGGGATTTATATTAAAAACTAGGATTAATATTATAAATGCTATCAATAATATTATACCCTAGAATATGAACCCTTATATTAATAAACCTAACGGATAGATATTATAAAACCAAGGCACTAATAAACCCAAGGGATTAATACTAAAAACATAAGGGAAATATATTAACCATAATTGAACATGATTGATTTTCATAACGAGATAATAATTGTGATAATGTGATGTTGGACCATGATTGACCATGATTGAATATGGTTGACCATGCTATATTTTCATGTTGATAATTTTTTTCTCACAATGTGACATTGGACCATGGTTGTCAGTGATTGGCCATGGTTGACCGTGATGGACCATGATTGACCATGGTTGATTTTCATATTGAAAAAGTCCTATGATAAACTCTAAGATAAATACTATAAACCGATATATAAACCCTATGATAAATATTATAAATGGTAAAATAAACATAGTTGACTATGGTTGATTTTCATATTTAGACAATATTTGTCACAATGCGATGTTGGAACATATTTGACCATGGTTGATTTTCATTTTGAGACAATATTTATCATAATGTCACATTGGGCCATGGTTGACCATGATTGACTTTCATATTGAGACAATTTTTTTCATAATGCAGCATCAGACCATGGTTAACCCTGGTTGATTTTCATATTGAGACAATCTTTGTCATAATGAAATGTTGGACCATGGTTGACCATGGTTGTTACAATTTGACAGTGGACCATGAGATAATATTTGTCATAATGTGAGAATGGTTAGTGACCATGGTTGACCATGATTGACACAAGGGAATAATAAACAGAAGGGATTAATACTAAAACCACGAGGGATTATAAAACCGAGAGGATAATATTAAACCCAAGGGATTAATATTATGAACCGAAGGTATATAAAATCTAAAATAAATATTATAAACCCTCAAATAAGCATGGTTGGCAATGGCTACTTTTAATATTGAAATAATGCTTGTCACAATTTTATGTTGGACCATGCTTGAACATGATTGATTTTCATATCAAGAAATAGCTGTCACAATGTGATTAATAAACCCAAGGAATTTATATTATAAATCCAATGGATTATAATCCTAAGGGATTTATATTAAACCCTAGGATTACTATTATAAACACAATGAATAATATTATACGTGAAGAATATGAACCCTTAGATTAATAAACCCAAGGTATTGATATTATAAACCCAAGGGACTAATAAACTTTAGGGATTAATCCTAAAAACCCACAGGAATAATATTGAACCCAAGGGATTAATAATGTAAACCTAAGGTATATAAACCGTGAGATAAATATTATAAGCCCTATAACACAAATGGTTTAGCATGGTTGATTTTCATATTGACAGAATCTTAGTGGCAATGTGACGTTAAACCATGGTTGACTATGGTTGAATAAGATTGGTCATGATTTACCATGGTTAATTTTCGTATTGAGATAATACTTGTCATAATGCAACATTGGACTATGGATGAACATGGTCGTCACAATGTGACACTCGACCATGAGACAATCTTTATCACAATGTGACCATGGTTGACCCAAGGAAATAATAAACCCAAGGGATTAATATTGAAACCCCAATGGATTAAAATCCCATGGGAATAATATTAAACCGAAGGGATTAATATTCTAAACCTTAAAAATAAACATGGTTGACCATGGTTGATTTTCATAGAGATAATCCTTATCACAATGTCACATTTGACCATAGTTGAATATGATTAATCATGATTGGTTTTCATATCGAAATAATCTTTGTCACAGTGTGATTAATAAACCCAATGAATTCATATTATAAACCGAGTGGATTTATATTAAACCATATGATTAATATTATAAACCATATCAATAATATAATACCCTAGGAATATGAACCCTTAGATTAATAAAACCAAGGGATTGATATTGTAGACCCAAGGCACTAAAAAACCCAAGGGATTGATACTAAATTCCCAAGGGAATAATATTAAATTGCAAGGGATTAATATTGTAAACCTAAGGTATATAAACCCTAAGATAAATATTATAAACCATAAAACAAACAATGCTTGACCATGACTCATTTTCATATCGAGATAATCTTTATCACAATGTGATGTTGGAACATGGTTGACCATGGTTGACCATAATTGATTTCATATTGAGAGAATCTTTGTGACAATGCAATGCTGGATCATGGTTGACCATGGTTGACCATGATTGACCATGGTTGATCATGGTTGATTTTAATATTGAGGAGATCTTTGTCACAATGAGACAATGGACAATGGTTGACCATGGTAGACCATGCTTGTCACAATGTGATGTTGGACAATGATACAATCTTGTCACAATGTAACCACGGTTATTGACCATTATCAACCACGGTTTACAATGGTTGATTTCCATATTGAGACAATCTTTGTCACAATGTGACATTAGACTAGTGTTGACCATGACTAAGGATGATTAACCATAATTGACCATGGTCGACCATATTTGACCAATGTTTCACCATGCTTAACCACTATTGACCATCATTGATTTTCATAATGAAAACATCCTATAATAAACCCTAAGATAATACTATAAACCAAGGTATCTAAACCCTATGACAAATATTATGAATAATAAAATAAACATCATTGACCATGGTTGATCATGGTTGATTTTCATATTGAGACAATATTTGTCACAATGTGACCTTGGAGAGACAATCTTTGTCACAATACCACATTGGACTATATTTAACCATAGTTGATTTTGATATTGAGATATTCTTTGTCACATTGTAAAATTGGGCCATGATTGACTATGATTAATTATAGTTGACAATATCAACTATAATAATATAGTATATTTAATAATATAATAATAAATAATAACTAATAATAAGATGATATATTATTTAATTAATAATATCATATAAATAATAATTAATCAGATATAATAAAAAATAATAAATTAATTAATATATAATATTATCTATAGATGTAGAACAAATTAATTTGTTTGTGAGGAGACATATAACCCTCCAAACACCTTCCCCATTAAATTTTGATGTGTATGTTGTCTTCTGGTTGTATGGAAATTATGACAAGGCATTTGCTAATTTACATTAGGTGAGTTTGTCCTTCCTTAAACCAAAGAAGGCTCGCCTAATGAGCTATTAACCTACCATAATAATAATAATTCAATTAACTAAGCTTTTTCTAGTGTAATTCAATATGGTAAAGTATTATAACGGTGTTGATTATGATAGTTGAACCAAAAAAACACTTTATGTTTAGAGGAAATTAGAATGATGCGATGAAAAGTGAATTACTAGGTAATAATAAACTAATCTACATTTTATCCACATTAAAATGGAAACACTTCATATTATTTGTGAATTTAGTTAATAAAAATTATTGAAATTAATTTTCAAAAATATAAATATATATACTTATAGAAATACTTTCAAATTGCTACCTTCAAAGATTACAAACTGGTTGCAATTTGTCTCCATAATTAAGTATGGTTTAATATTATAAAACATATTGACTTATTATAAACCTTACATTAGTGTTAATTATTATTAATTTCTATTTATTATATTTTCTCACAATTTTATTCAAAAAAATTTCTCAATACCAATAATTATGTAAATATAAACTCTTTCAATATAAACCATATTTTTAACATTAATTAATATTATTATTAAGTGTCGTCTGTGGACGGTGAGGAGGTCCAGTTTGGTTTGGGTGTGCTTCCTATAAGTGGGGCTAAAGGTTACTCTCAAAAGTTATAGTGGCTGCTAATGAGTTTACCCTAATGGAAATTCCACTATTTCACAATTTTTTTTAATAATATTATTATATACAGATAATATAAATCCACTTTAATATTAACTTTAATAATAAATAAAATTGATATTATTAACTTTAACATTAATATTAAAATAATCTTCTTCTTCTTAATATTAATTATTAAACTTTAACATTACGTACTCGTTTATGTACTAGTTCATACAGTACCAGTCACCATTAAATGTATACATATCAAACCAGTTGCGAAGTAATTTGGCTCAGCCGCGTAAAAACCTCACCCGCGATTGCTACTGGATAACCAAGCCAAGAGTGGTTTGTTAGCTAAGCCGCCAAACTAATGAACGCTAAACTATGCAGTGTATATTGCCACCGTTTGGGTGAGGTGGATAATATTGCGCAGGGACTTAGCACGTCGTGGCTCCCACTGGTTAACAATATTCTGCTGGAACATTTCTGGCCCTATTTTAGAAAAATAATAATAATAACACTTTCAAAAGATATATTGGCATATTACTAAGCTTATAGGTATCAACCCAAATTTAATAAATAGAATATCTATATAAATTAATTGGTGAATTAATATAAATAAACCATTAATTTTATAATAAAGGGATTTGCAATACTAGTAATACATTTTTATTTAAAATCAAAATTACAGTAAAAAAAGTCATAGCAAGGAATATTATCAATAATCAAAAGGTATTTAAACCTATAAAAAATAATGAAAATTAGAAATATTCAAAAAAGAATTTATACTATTAAATAGAAGGAAATGTTATATATTGTTAATTTAAATCAAAACTTGACTTTATTTTGAAATTTGTTTCAGATAATAACTAATGTAAAAATGTTCAAAATTTCAAATAAATATAAAAAGTTACAATAAAAATAATAAGAATTTAATTTTTTTTTCAAAATTTAATTTCTTTCTTCTCCCTCCAATAAGAAAAATTTTCCAAATTAAGGCCATTTTTTTTTAAATGTTGAAGGTCCTCTCCAATTTATTTTGAAAAAAAAAATTTTAAAATTAAAAAGTTGA
>APFE030502831.1:115752-139527 GCA_000404065.3 Pinus taeda | reverse complement strand
GAAAATTTGAGAAGCAGCTAAATAGTCTCTATATTATGGTTTAATATAATTAAAGATAATTTCAAATTTGAAACTCTGATTTTACCACAAAAATCTTATGTAATCAATCAACTATGTCATGATTATAAGTGTGACGAGAGATGTGATCCACTTTTTAAAGTACTCGTGCTACTATTATCATTGTTATTACATGGAAATTTGAAATTCTTCGATGGAGATTTTTTGAAATATTTTATTTAATAAATAATTTGAAAATAAAATTTAATTATTAAAAAGTTAAATAAATTAATTAATTTAAAATTTGTAAATATTTTTGTGGTTTATATATATTTTGAAATTTGCAATTTTAGTTTTAATTTAGTAAAAGTAAATTTTTGTAATTAAATAATAATAAAATTATAGTTATATGTTTTTATGTAAAAATGTTCATCAACAATTATTTTTTATATATCTAATTTTTTATGGGTAAAAAATGAATGTATTTTTTTTTTTTAATTTGTTAATCATGGAGTTTTCTTCAAACTCAATGATCATTTTATATTGTTACTAATAGTAGCAATGCACAATCCAAATGAAAATTTCCAACCATATGTAAATTAACAATTTATCAATGGAGTACTTTATCAACTAGCTCTAGGAAAGCATATGCTAGACATGAACTCCATAAACATAAACAAGGTTAAACAAATACACAATCAACGTCTTGAAGGAAAGGAATAATAAGGTGTTAAAGATGATAAAGTGACCAATGCATAATAACATGGATCATAGAACCAGAGATAAATAAAAATTAATTTATCTTTTATTTTTTATTAAACTTACTTATATATATATTATATATATATATATATATATATATATTTCATAAAGACAAAATTATCATTTCACTCATGTGTTATAACATGCATGCACATGCATATATACACACACAACATATAATATTATTAGAATTGTACATGTTTTATTTAGTCATACGGTTATTGAAATCACGACACACCAACAAAATTTGTGTATTTCCAAAAAGATGTTTATATAGGATTATATCATAAATTAATTTTCAATTTTCTTTTTGTTTTGAATAACACTTTGCTATATATAAAGAAGGAACTTATTAATTGAAAGAAAATTCAAAATCAAAATATCTCAATATTATCCAAATACTTTCTCACTCTCAAATAAAAAATAATACTATTTAAAAATAATTTATTTTACTCTAATCAAAAGTTTAATTGTTTCACATTTTAAATTTACATATGAATAAAATTAAATAAATTACTATTACAATTAAGGAATAACAAAACCATTTAATCAATCAATATATTAAATTAAAGTAAAATAATAAAACCATTTTTCATTTCATAAATATATGATTGAAGTAAATAAGTACCAATTAAAATCAATAAATAAAATGTAAAACAACTTCATATTTTAATCATTTTAATTTAGTTGTCAAGGGGTCTTGGAAAGACAGTAATAATTAGGTGCATTGTTAAGACTCTTCTAGAAACCATTAATCAATCAATATATTAAATTAAATAAATAATAAAACCAATTTTCATTTCATAAATATATGATTGAAGTAAATAAGTACCAATTAAAATCAATAAATAAAATGTAAAACAACTTAATATTTTAATCTTGGATATGACCATGATGTAGGATGTTAAGTCACTCATTTAATTCCCCACTCTATTCAAGTGTTATTCTTGGACATGACCATGATGTAGCCTCATTGTTGCTCAACTTACAAAAAAAATATTTTAATTTAGACTGAAGTGTACCATTTTTCGATTCAAAGGAAGATAATAAATGGTAAATAAATTTGTATCAAAGGTTCTGAACATAGGTAGATTTCATTAGATTTTATCAAGCAGGATCAACAAATATCAGTAAATTGTTTGACAACAATTAGTTTGACAACAATGAGTTTGACATTGCAACCATTAGCCCATATAATACTACCATCAAAACTTACAAATAAAGACAAAATCTTTGCATCTTAACCATAGTTAATTAAAATGCCATTTAATTATATTCAAACACAATGCCACATTATGCCTACTAAGTTAATATCCCATAAGTATCTTACTCGACATAAGTTCAATGACAATAACTTTGTCCTTATAACATGAATATTATATAAAAAAAAATTGACATTATTTAATATTAAATAAATAAATATATAAAAACTTTTATTGTTGTCATTCTCTTCAATGTCAACTATAATATATATATATATATATATATATAACTCTTACCTACCATAAATGCTTAATTACATTAAAAAAATCAATAAAGAAAAAAGGGTTAAACAAATATTCATATAACTCATTTTACAATTTATTATTATTGGAGTATTTTCTACAGCACATCATGACATCAAAATATTTTATTTAAACTAATATGCAGGAAACGCTCGCTATGCGGCCTTGTTAACACTGCAATATATCTTTCGGGCTAAATTATAAAACATCTATCAACACTATAACAAAACCATATGCTCTACCAAAATAAATTCAAATCCGTTATTAATAATAATTACAACTTTTTAAAGGCCAATCCCCTGCACACCTCACTCTGATTCTTTTGGCCATGCCTTCTCTCGTATAAGTATTTTTCTTGCTTAAAGGCCAAACTTTATGTGAAAAGTCTCTTGAGGTTGAATCAATTGCATCATTAAAAAAATTATTTAACTTTTACTTTTAAGATTCATCATGGTAAAGACAAATCAGTCATAGAAGCCAACCACGCCATATAGGGGAGAGCCTTCTATTGTTGTGCAGGGACCAATACTAGTTATAGTACTGGTCCCACACATCCATAAAAAAATATTCATAAATCATTAAAAATATGCACATACATAGTTTATACTCAGTTATATAAGTTATATAATTTAGTCCAAAATGGACCCACATATTAATTGGGCCAACAAGTGTCAAATACCAAACCTTAACATCACATATTGACAAGACATAATGTCCCAAATATCTCTAGCTCTGAATTACCAAATAAGTCAAAATGCACTACAAAACATTCCATTGAATTCTATTCAAGAGTACACCTATCCCATCAAACAGTCACTTACAGATTTCCACTCGGGAAACACATCCCATTGCTCAGTGATACCTGCACATGAATAGGTGAAATGTGTGTCAGCCATATGTACATGTGTATTTAACCATTCAACCTATTGAAGACAATAAATGACAACATTCATTTCTCAACATTCTCTCCAGGATCAAAGACAATAAATGGCAACATTCAATTCAAGAATTAGTTCATAGGACGCAATAAATGACACCAACCCTTTGAATTCAAGTATTAAACACACCATCCTTTTCAATTCAGGAATTAAAAATAGGAAAGCACATGGATCAACTATCAAAGATTATCAACCATTTGATCATGTACAAATCAATCCATGCCACACATTTGAATTTGGGAGATGACAATCTATGCCAATCTTCCCTACCAATTAAATTCTATATGAAAAACTATAAAACATCAACTCTTAATCATTTTCATTTCAAACATTCATTCTACTCATCAACTATTGGAGACATGCAATCAAAGTGTTCAGACACTGTTACATTCATTCTATTTAGAAGTTGTTGGAAACATACAAATTGAGTGTGTGCACAATGTTACATTCATTCTATTCATCAGTTGTTAGAGACATAGAGGTATGTTTTTGTTGAATAATGTTACCATGTTTGTTGAATAATGAATAATGTTATTTTTGTTGAGAAACAAAGGTAAATTAAAGCCATTGCATCCAATTTCATTACTGATTTACTGATTTAGAAACCGATTTCATTGCCACTATAACCTCAAATCTGACCCCTGCAACTCAATATCAGACTACTATAATAGCAAAGAATATCCAAGTTTCAAAGAGCAAATACAAATAGCCTCAGGTACTAATGGCATAAAAGCAGCAACCTCCATACAATAGCTAGAACATGGGTTGCTTATAAGAAAGTAACCGAACAATCTTCCTTCCAATCCTTCTTCCGACCAGTTGGTTATGTTGTTGATGGAGCAGTTGATTGAGTAGTGGTGGATTCAGTTGTTGACTCAGCAGAAGTTTCTCTAGTTGATTAAGTTGTTGACTCTGCAATTGATTCTGAGAATTAACCATTTTCTCACCGAGAGAATGCCACCATCTTCTTTAACATCAACACGACCCAACAATCCATTGATTCACTAGTGTTAGAGGCCCTCACCAGGCTTATCATTGTGGGAAAGCTAGTCATTCGGCCAAAGGAGCACCCAAGCACTGCGGGGGAGCCCAACTAATGATATTTTTTATCGGAAGGACATAACTTCCCTCTGCCCTCTACATAGGCATAGATCCTCATATATATGTGCCTATAATCTCTACCCTAAAGCATATTGATATGGGTGCTTATGCATCTATCTAATCAATGAAAATGTTACCATAGGAATCAGGTTCCAGAATGACTGCTCATTGCATAACATGCCATGCCTACAAAGAGCAAATTCTGATGTCAAGTAGATTCATTGTCTGGTTAGAGAAGCATTTCTAAATGAATAACAGACCCACTGGTTTAGAAATTCTCTTTTCCAGTCTCAAGGGGGTCCCCTAGCTGTTGTATGCTACCAACAAACCCATAAATTTGTAAAGAATCAAAGTTGATTGGCACACAGAAAGCTCAGCGTGAGTTGTTGCCCCTAAGCAGTCAACAACAAGGATAATTTCTTACCTATATTAATGCTCGTTGAGATCAGATGCCTCTAATAGTATAACAATGAATGAATAATGACAAAACTGAAAAGATATGTGCCTGAGGTGAATCTAAAATCATTTGGATAACAACGAGTGAATAATGACAAAACTGAAAAGATATGTGCCCTACGTGAATCTAAAATCAAAATAAGTATCAAGCAAACCAAACATTGCAACACATCTAACAACAGTTAGTAGAGTGGGTTAGGATGGTGATATCACGTAGATTTGTTTCAATCGATTCTTCATCGACATGACATGATGAGGATAAAAGCACAAAATCTTATTAGACTCAACGATCTAACAAACAATGGCTCAATAATGCATGTAATTGATTGATATAAAACTAAATTATGTATGTGTTGTATATGAGATTTGTTTTGTGATTCTGATATGATGGATTTTGTATGATTGATGATGTCTAATGGCTTTCTGATCTGAAGTGTAATATTATGTGATATGGGTTTATGAGGGGAATTATCGGTATGTCTTTTTTGTGTGTATGAGTTGTTGCCCCTAAGCAGTCAACAACATGGATAATTTCTTACCTATATTAATGCTCGTTGAGATCAGATGCCTCCAACAGTATAACAATGAGTGAAGAATGACAAAACTGAAAAGATGTGTGCCTGAGGTGAATCTGAAATCAAAATAACTACATAACTACATAAAGATACTACAACTAAGAACCCTTACATAAAAACATGCTAACCCTTATAGGAATAAAAAAATGGCAAGAACAAAATGATTGCCAAAAACAATGATTTGAGTATACAAAAAGTTAGTTGGGTTGAAGAAATTTAGTTATGTCAAAGCTATTACAAAAAGGAAAAAGGAATAGCTCTTCCTGAAAACCCATATTTTCACCAACTATGAATAAAATGAATGCTAGGAACAATCATTTGAGGACACAGAAAAATAGTTGGGTTAAAGAAATTGTCTTATGTCAAACATGTTACAAAATTAAAAAGGAATAGCTCTTCCTGATAACTCATAAAAATCATCTAAGAATCAAATAAAGAAGTTTAAACCCTTCCAATAATGATTTTCAGATCCGAGATGTATTCAGCGACAATATATAGATAAAGCACTGATTGTTGTTGCTCATTGATTGCAAAGGCCAATGAATTTCCTTGTTTTCTAATACAGTTTTTTAAAATCAGAATTTGGTGGTTACTTTGCAGGGTGTTGCGGCCATGCCAAGAGTATATATTGTAGATTGTACAAGGAACAGGAGGAGGCGAGGGGCGAGGGGGGCCCAACTGCAGTCCACTTCATCAGATGAGGATGGGGGGGTGATGTGAATGCTCCCAGTAATGCTGTTGAAAAGGACACTGTGGTGGCAGATCATGCTATGCCACCATCAACCACAAAGCCACCTTCAACCACAGTGCAAGGTGCAAGTTCAACAAAGAAAATCAGTGCCATCAGAGGCTGGACAAAGCAAGACATGCTAGCTGCAATTGATGACATCGAGTTTAAGGGACATTCAATCTATGCCTTTGCAAAAAAAATGGTATTGTTGCCTCTAATATACATTATTGGATAAATGGGTTGACTAATATGAAGCGTAGAAGGCTGTTACACTTATGACTGAAGAGGAGGAGGCCGAGGTGGTTGAGTGGTATAAGGAGATGGCCCAATTGAGACATGGGTTAGAGATTATACAACTTAAATCCACAGTAGCTCAAATCTTTCAGGGGAGGCCAAAGCCCTTCAAAGATGGCTTTCCTGGTAAATCATGGTGGAGTGGATCTAAAAAGAGGCATCCAGACCTTGTGCTACGTACAACTGAGGGCCTTGACAGAGACAGGGCTTTAAATCTATGCCCTACAATTGTGTCCAAGTTTTATAAAACTCTTTTTGTTGCATATGAGCAACACTCATATGCCCCATACCATATATGGAATTGTGATGAAACAAGGTTACATGCAGGAAAGAATTGTGGTATGCGGGTAATTGCCAAAAGAGGGAGCATAAATGTGCCTAAGATTTGCCTAAGAGCAGGGAGTGGATCACTATACTTTCTTGTGTCAATGCAATTGGTTCTTCAATCCCAGGATTTTACCTATTCAAAGGTAAAACACAACTAAAAAACTATATACAAAACTGTGAACCAGGTGCATGCAGTGCAGCACATCCCCATGCATGGATGACAAAGGAACTATTTCTGAATTGGCTTTGTCATTTTGCTGCATCTATACCAGGTGATGTCTTGCCTGAAATCAAACACCTACTGATTTAGATGGCCATGGAAGTCACATGGCTTTACAGATAATCGAGGAGGCCAACAATTTTGGCAATGACCTGTTAACATTGCCGGCTCATACCACTCACAGATTGCAACCCCTTGATCTCAGCGTGTTTGGGCCTTTCAAGAATTATTTCAGGATTGAGTGAGCTTCGTGGATGGCAAAGAATCCAGGGGTGGAAGTAAAGAGGTTTGAGTTAGCTGAGCTTGCAAGCAAAGCATTAAAAAGGGCTCTCACACCTTCTAATATCAAGGTTGGATTTAGGAGGACTGGTATATGGCCGCATAATGTTGATGCTCTCGTGCATGATACTTGTTGTAGCCAAGCATTTTATGTGGAAGGTCAAGAAGCAGAGAACTTACAAGACCATGTTGATGCCCAAGAAAATGTTGTTGCTGCTGAAGGTATAATGTCCCTTTATGAAGGGCACTTATGTGGTAATGATGAACATGTGAGTGAGACACAGTTCAGTCATGAACCAACTATCAATGTCATGGAGGTTGTCACACCCACTGAACCACATGCCAATTCTACATGTGATATTCCATATGAGGCATTTGATGAAGCGAATGAAAATGCAAACTTGATTTCAAAGATTAAACAATGAACAATTGAGCATGCAAACCCAGGTAAGCCCACCATCATGGTTGGCAAGGGCCATGATAAATATCAACCCACATAATGTGTCTACCACAAATGAGGAAAGCATGTACATGCCTTCACAACCATCAGAGTTGAACACCGAACTTGTTCATTATTTTGTGGACAATGGTTCATTGGAAGAGGAGCCTGTTCATCATGAAGTACCTAAAGAAGACAATAATAGGGGCCAATCAGTTGTACTGGAGGCTGAAAGCCAAGTGTCAGATCCTAGGGAGCATGGGGCAAATCGTAGATTACTTGGTGCATTCCTAAAGCTACCAGTAGAGAGAGTGAAGGCCTCATCAAGGCATTCAGCTGCAGATTGTCTTCGTTTGGAGATGAGTTCACAGTTGTGCACATCTGAAGATTATATGAATTTATTGTTTGAGTCTGAACGTTAAAAAAAATGAAATTCAAGAAACTAAAAAGAGAAAGAAGGAGTTGGCCAAGGACAAGAGAGTTGCAAGGATTGCAACAGTAGAAGCTCGAAGAAAGGAAAGGATGGAAAGACAAAAAGCAAGGGAAGATAAGGAACATAAAAAACAATTGGCAAGGCAAGAGAGGGAGGCAAGAAAGGTTCAAGAAGTGTTGGAAAGAGGAGGAGGGGTGACAAGCAAGGAAGTCTATGGTCCAAGCTAGTTTGAGGCAAATAGGATGATGTCCAATATGTTGGACCACATTGCAGAGCATACACCATCATACCAAGAGCTGATTAACATTCAAGTCCCTCACTATTAGCCAGGGGTTGTGCCCACCTCATATACCCCTACCATTGTAGGTTTAAATCCTAAATCTGTTTATATTACACCTACACCCAGTGCTGGGGTTAGTAACACAAGTGGACACTTGGGTTACTCAAGAGAAAATAATAATAGAGAGTAAAGATCAATTGAATCCAGTTTGAAACAACATTGCAAAGGAAAAAAAATAGTAATTACTTAATTTGGTAATTACTTGATGAAAGGCAACAACATAAAGAAGAAAAAGAAGTGAACATAAATCACAAGTAGTTACCAATAAAAGATACTAATGACCAATAATAATAAAAGATACACAAATAATGCTTCAAGACAATCTTTGAAAGTCCCCAGAGCTATGACTCAAGTATAAATACTACCATACCATGGATCTACAATTGTTGAGAAAACCAAAAAAATATCCTTCTCATGCCTAGCCAACTCCAAAAGCATTCTTCTAAGTAGAAGACTTGTATTTATTTCATCCAGTAGGCAGAAGCATTGCAAACCTTGCAACATACTCAACTCCGGAGCTTTATAGAACAGAGCACCAGAGAAAGCAATTACCACAACAACAAAAAGAAAATGTTCATTAACAACCATTTAGAACAGATTATTGACTCAGCTGAATAACACAAATGCTCATTAAGAACCATTTAGGATAGATTCTTGACTCAACTGAACAACATTCTTGGTAATTACTTGATGAAAGGAAAAAACACAAAGAAGAAAAAGAAGTGAACATAAATCACAAGTAGTTACCAACATAAAATACTAATAACCAATAATAATAGAAGATAGACAAATAATGCTTCAAGACAATTTTTGCAAGGCCCCAGAGTTATGACTCAAGCATAAATACTACCATACGATGGATCTATAGATTTGAGAAAACCAAAAAAATACCCATCTCATGCCTGGCCAACTCCAAAAGCATGTAAACAATTACCACAACAACAAAAAGCAAATGTTCATTAACAACCATTTATAACATATTCTTGACTCAGTTGAACGACAGTCTTGGTAATTACTTGATGAAAGACAAAAACATAAAGAAGGAAAAGAAGTGAACATAAATCACAAGTAGTTACCAATAGAAGATACTAATAACCAATGATAATAGATACACAAATAATGCTTCAAGACAATCTCTACAAGGCCCCAGAGCTATGACTCAAGCATAAATACTACCGTACCATGGATCTAGAGTTGTTGAGAAAACCAAAAAAATACCCATCTCATGTCTGACCAACTCCAAAAGCATGTAAACAATTACCACAACAACAAAAAGAAAATGTTCATTAACAATAACGATAAAGCAATTACCACAACAACAAAAAGCAAATGTTCATTAACAACCATTTAGAACAAATTATTGACTCAACTAAATAACACAAATGCTCATTAAGGACCATTTAGAACAGATTCTTGACTCAGTTGAACGACAGTCTTGGTAATTACTTTATGAAAGGCAAAAACATAAAGAAGGAAAAGAAGTGAACATAAATCACAAGTAGTTACCAATAAAAGATATTAATAACCAACAATAATAAAAGATACACAAATAATGCTTTAAAACAATCTCTGCAGGGCCCTAGAGCTATGACTTAAGCATAACTACTACCATAATATGGATCTACAGTTGTTGAGAAAACCAAAAAAATACCCATCTCATGCCTGGCCAACTCCAATAGCATCCTTCTAAGTAGAAGACTTGTATTGATTTCATCCAGTAGGCAGAAGCATTGCAAACTTTCCAACATACTCAACTACAGAGCTTTATAGAACGGGCCACCAAAGAAAGCAATTACCACATCAACAAAAAGCAAATGTTCATTAACAACCATTTAGAACAGATTATTGACTCAGTTGAATAACACAAATGCTCATTAAGAACCATTTATAGCAGATTCTTGACTCAATTGAATGACATTCTTTGTAATTACTTGATGAAAGACAACAACATAAAGAAGGAAAAGAAGTGAACATAAATCACTAGTTACCAATAGAAGATACTAATAACCAATAATAATAGAAGATACACAAATAATGCTTCAAGACAATCTCTGCAAGGCCCCAGAGCTATGACTCAAGCATAAATACTACCATACGATGGATCTATAGTTGTTGAGAAAACCAAAAAAATACCCATCTCATCCCTGGCCAACTCCAAAAGCATGTAAACAATTATCACAATAGCGAAAAGCAAATGCTCATTAACAACCACGATAAAGCAATTACCACGACAGTAAAAAGCAAATGTTCATTAAGAACCATTTAATATAGATTATTGACTGAGCTAAATAACACAAATGCTCATTAAGAACCATTTAGAACAGATTCTTGACTCAGTTGAACGACATTCTTCGAAAGACTTATGCAGAGTTAAATATTTACTGCAAAAATATTCTATTGGAAATAAAGCAACAGAAAGCGACCATATTCCAACATATATTCCAGTAATTCATAACGCCTACTCTGTTAAAAATGATTTGGTCTGTTGGGCTTCGGTCTAGTGGTCGAGATAAGGCATCACCACGATAAAGACCCAGGTTTGAACACGAGCAGACATTGAGATCCAATTGTTGTTTAAAAATAACCAATATAACAGAGCTCGCATTATTGTGGGCTTACCAGGCCCTTATCTCTTCATTGTCAATTTACTAGGGCCTTATCTCGGGTCAGAAGGCGTAGAGGCAAGAAGGATAAGCTCTCAGTTCCATAAAATGAAACATCCAGCAGTGTATGATGCAAGTAATTCATAACCCTTATCTCTTCAATGTCAATTTACTAGGGCCTTATCTTGGGTAAGAAGACATAGAAGCAGGAAAGATAAACTCTCAATTCCATAAAATGAAACATCCAACAGTTTATGATGCTAGTAATTCATAACCCCTACTCCTATACGGACGAGAAATTTGAATGATAAAATGAGATACAAACAACCAAGACCGCTGGTCAAAGGATAAAGAGTTAGGCAAAACCCATTGACTATAAAACCCACAACCCAAAACCCAAAACCCAACAAACTGAAAACCCATAAATTAGTAAAACCCACAAAATCCACACAGGTGAAAAACCCAAGACATTGAAAACCCATAAATTAGTAAAACCCACAAAATGAAAAACCCAACAAATTGAAAACCCATAAATTAGCTAAAACCCACAAAACCCACACTGGTAAACACATACACAAGCATAACAAAGGCACAATATTCCAATGGAGGCTAAATGTGTTAAAACCCAGTGTTCAGATTGGTAAGACAATGTCCTACCTTTTTTCTTCATGCCAGAAAGCCACAGGAACCCAGATGCTCCAAAAACAGTGGCTGACACTGCAACAACCTGCAACAACTTGCAATACAACATCAAAATGGTTAGATATCTCCAAAAATGTAGATAAAATGTGAAATTGCAGCTCATAAATTGAACTACAAACCTGAAAAATCCATTGAGAGCGTGAAATGACCATCTCCAACACCGAGCCGAGCTAAATTCATCACACTGATAAAGACAGATGAATAATGAGCCTATATCACCAGAAGGGAAAAACCCAGACGAAAAAACAAGACGAAACACACGAAAACAACCGAACAACCTCTAGCACAACCATCTCTACTAATCCATAAACCACCACCCGCATCACTGAAACCACTGTGTGCATCACCAACGATTATAACAGCAATGACCGCTATTGGAACAGCAGTGCTCAACTACTCGGTAGAGCGAATAGACAAGAACAGGGTCCAAACAAAAATGAATGCAGCGATGAACAAAGTGCACAGTACTCATGCTAAACAAACCCTAAACCCCCCTTCCACCTGCTGAACCAGTACTCATATGCTCTCAACAGGTAACAGGTCACTGCATGCGGCCGCACATGCCGTACGGAAGGTGAGGTGCCAGCGTGGCAAGAGGGCCGGTTGACGTGGAGGTGTTCGGCGTCCCTCCCTAGAGCAAATCTGAAGATGTTACACGGTTCGAAAAATGAGTACACCTGGCTCTCAACTATGTAACGTTCTGAGCCATCTTATTTCAATTCTTTTATAGCTCTTCAGCTTTCACTCGCTCCCGAAGCAGAGCTTCTGCTTCTCACAGGCGAAGCCGTGGATGAAAATCCAACTGAATTTATTTCTAAGTATAATCCGTCTTAACCTGACTCAAATCGCTCTGAAATCGGCTTAGGATACCACTATTTTTGGAGCTAAAACCCGAGAGAATCAGAGGGCATTTGATAAAAATGGTTGACTGGTGGTGGGCAGTGATTGGCGCGGCCATCCCCGCTGTGGCAGTTCAACAGGTGGTCAAAGCAACGAGGCGGAAGAGCGAAGAACAGCGGCTGAAAGCAGGGTCTGAAAAGAGTCCAAATGATGTCTTTGTTTGTGAGCGCGTGTGCACTTCAAAGCGTATGCTGAACAAAGTTGGAGATTTTTCTAAAGACCCAACTCCAAATACTTGTGTTACAGTGTGTGGGGTCTCGGAATTGGATGCCTGTACTGATGCATGTACACGCAGTGTGTGTGCCAACCAGCACCATTTGCCTAATTGGAATGATATTTGCTTCAGGAGGTGTCAAAAGCAGTGCCTTAGGCTTCGTTCTGGTTCTTTCTATTAGCCCCTCTTTTTGTGGTAGGTTTCAGAATGAATAGAGAAGAAAGCAGAATACTGGATTTCAGGTTTCTGTTGGTATAACAATTTTCTGTATTAATTCGATTGATTGACATGTTAATAATGTTTGAATAGCGTGAGGAGTCGTATTTTTATTCTGGTTTTATAATGAATTATACCCAATTGGTATAATAATCCGTTTTCATTGTATTGATTGATATTGGATGCTGTTTGACTGGGTTGAAGGAACCGTCTGCTCTTATGGTTTGAGAATGAATACTCGGTCTAATCTTCTGCTTTCATTCTAGTGATTGGTATTTATTGCTGTTTCAGTGGTTTGAGAAGACTCAGTAGCTTGAGAATGAATACCTCAGAGAAACCAGTATTTAAATTGTGGTTTATTTAAGATGGGGATTTGATCTGAATTGGATCCCTTACCACAAAATAATAACTTGTAAATTGGTAATAAACTTTCAATTGTGTTTGTCCAAGTTCATAAAAAAATTCAAATTTCTGAAAATTCTCCTGGAAGTTGAAATGAACCATTGTGATGGTTCGCCTTCAAGCCTGCCTATTAGAAATGAAGGCTGAAGGCTGTGATAAAAAAAGAGCATTACATTGAACATAGAGGAAGGAGGAAATGATGAAGGGCAACCACAGAGATGAGAGCTGCAGTGTCCTTGATGATTGGAGGAGAATGAGACAGAATATCCGAGGAGAATACATTCTGTCCGAGGAGAATACATTCTGTCTCACCATAAGCAAAGATTGCCATTGAGCAGTGGTTAGTGAGCAACAGTACACTAAACCTTAAACCTGTGTATGATTCATTCTTTTGTAGTCAGTTTCCTACCTAATAAATTCCCTTCTTTGGTTTTGTTACCCACCACTTTGTGGGTGATATACCCAGGAGAATTTTTATCCATGATGAGCCTCAGCAAAGGGCCAACAACACTTTGATGCCTCCTACTAGCTTGTTGTGCCATTTCTCGACCACTTGAGCCAGCAATGTGGTCCCTCACCCACTTGTATTGATCGTATGTTTGAAGGTGTGCCTTCCGAATCTAAAAGTATGTCTTGTCATTTGGTAATTGAGTATTGGGTTTACTTATCATGGATACTTCTGGGTATGGATTGATGGGGGATTTGGCGGAAAGAGTGGGCTTAGTTTGTGCTTTTGTTTCCTTGATCTCTTTGGTTGTTACCTTTGGATCTTAGTCCCGTGGGATCTCCTTTATTGACCATTTGGTTCTAGAGTGGTACTACTTGGGAAACCCCGACTTTGGATGCGTGGTCCAACTCTTTTACCTGCACATATTACTTCATTTCCATTCACTATACCCCCATTCATCTTTTCACCCACCTGGGTCCACATTCCCATTTTGGGTCCACATAGGGCTAGCCTCCCTATTCCCTTGCCCCCAACTTGGGTTAGGCCTAAAATGATGCCTTGGAGGTTGAAGCAATTAAAAAAAAGAGTGAAAAGCATAATTGGCCACATTTAACAGGAAATTGTACCACAAAAGGCAAAAGATGGATGAGACAAAAATAATTAGCACGTGGGCAAAAGCCATTGCATGAGCTCTACCCCAAACCATGGCCATCATCCTGGTTCCATAGGCCCTAGATGAGCTCCTCTAGAATTCGAGAACCCATGATTGTCCCAACCCTCGGAGGGCAATGAACCACCCTGCCTAAAAGGGGTTAATCACTGCAATATCTTACACATCATGCTCTTGTCCTTTGAACCTCGAGTAGTTAAATAAAGAAAATTCATAAAAAGCAAAAGGTATATGAAGAAGGGTGGAAAAATCAAGGCTGGGGCACCTCATGTACCACGATTACTCCCTCCTATAGATTACATACCCAGATGTGGGCTTCCCCTTATCTAGCTACACCTATGCCCCACTATGTGCCCCAGGACTGCTCCTCTCATTCCCTATTCCACTTCACTTATTTGTCACTTGCCACCCCCATTAGAGGGAAGTACCTTGGACATACTATCTTTTTTAAGGGCTGAAACCACTTAATAAGGTACTTGGCTAACCCCCTTTGGAGCTTGGAAACACTAGCACATGCCTAAAGCCCACTACAGAAGGACATGCCATTTGAAGTGCCCACTTTGTTATCCACGATTTGTAAGCTCTTATACTTGATTATTTTAATGATTGGTTGTACTAGAAGCCTAAGGGACACATTGGATCTTAAGCAGGATTACAGGTGGTTTCCATTTGGGTTGAGTCTCCCTATATGGGATCCTAACCCCTAGAGGTCTACATTGGCACATGTAGGGTGTGCATAGAGAGCCATGGGCCTCTACAACAACAGACAACACTCCACAGATCTTCATGGATGCTCAGAGATTACTAGCGATCCACTTGTGAGATGATGGTGATATGCTTGGTACATTATGCTCAGTAGGCCCCCACAGGAGCCCCGCACTCTTGGCAGGTGTCCCAGGACTTATACGATGTCATGACAACATTCATTCCATCATTTGGACCCTTGCAGAGGATCTACAAGCATCCCCGATTCATATGGAGACCCATGGGGTCATTTATGTGCCCTCAAACCCATTGAGAGCACCACAAGTCTACTACTTGGAGAACAGGGGCCACCCCCTTGTCCATCATATTTCGAGGAATTTATTCCTCAATATGGCACTTTTGGATATTATTATGCCTTTGGAGGGCCTTGCAACTTGTACATATTATTATTTGGCCCCTTGTGAGGCTTATTTTTACATTTGTGAGCTAGTTTGGTGGGCTTGTCATCAATAGGGGTTTTATTTGTTCATTATTTTATCATTAGGGGCTAATGTAGACCCATAGGTTAATTCAAACTCCTTAGGAGGCTATATATAGATGTTAGATACATTCATTTGTATCATCACTTGACTTGGGATCTCTCTAATCATAAAGAACTTCACATTTTTTCCTTTGAGGATATTTTCTAGAGATGGATGAATTTTGATGTATGGATTTGGGCTATTTATCTTGTCTTGGAGCTTTGTCTTGTGAACGAAATGCTGGTCGGATAAACTCTATAACGATGTAAGTGAATTTGATGTTATTATTCTTGTCGCTGCATATTGCTAAAATTAGGGCTAGTTGCTGCATAATCGAAATGTGGAATTGAGCATGTTTTAGCTAATTTAATATATGGGCCAATGTTATATGAATTAAATGTCCTAGAGATTATTTGTCTCAATAAGCTTGCATCGTTTTCTTTAAAGGTATAAATGCTTGAAGGTCATTTTTCTTTTCTTTCTTTCAACATTGGATGAAGTTGACTTTCTAGGCCTTCGTGATCAACAAGCCAAGTTCTTACTCATCACCATCCTTGATTCCATATCCCCAAGTGAATTAGGCACTGGTCCCTTAAAGGGATGATTATTTGAACCCTCTTTTTACTATTTTCCCCCTTTTCCCCAAGTCTAGTCCCATTAGGTCACCTAGGGCATCAATTTCCCGTGAATTGACTCAAGGAAAAACTTCGATCTCGTAAAGGCTACTGCGCTACTAGATCCCCTACCTCTCCTTCAAATTTGAGGCAATTCTAACAGTGGAATCTCCGGGAATCCCAAGTTCTAGCTCTAGGATCGAATTTTGCCTAGGCATCCCCAAGGCTAGACCTCAATAGGATCAATTCAACTTTTTGAAGTAAATATTCTTGTTTGGTCCTTTCCCCTCACCTTGTCCAGGATAAGAACATCATTGATTGCTGCATTCCATCCTCGAACCTGAGTTGGGTCCACTTGGCCCCGTGTGGCCCCACTTCACAATAAAGATTATTTGTCAAAGACCACTTGGGAATCCAAGTTTCCCAAGGATTATAGGGATTGAGAACCTCGTTTATAAGCCTATCCTTTCTCCCTCAACCCTTCAATCCTCACCCCTTACCCCTAGTGGATCAAGTCCCTTGCTTAAAGAGTACGCAAGTTCCATTCTTCACTCCATCCTTGGGAAAGGGTTTTCAGGGTCACTTGTCACCTATCCATTGACATATACTTTACAAGTGATCCCTACACTACTGAGACTCCTCCCATTGGTGAAAGTTCGTAAAGAGCAGGGAGACTTAACTGTGGTGATAGTGGGCTAAGCCTCCACTGTTGCCCTTAGCCTAGTAGTTGCCCTCTTAGGAACCCTGTTGGTTTGAGTGGTAACAGGTTTTATTTCCTGGATTTACAGGGTATTAGAAAAATTAGAGAGATGAACATAGAGAAAAATTAGACACACAAATCACACACCATATTTTATTGATCACAACAATTACAAATATATAGGACATAACACACTAACTTCGACACATCTAGATCATGATTCCAACTCATAACATAGGAATCAACAACTTCTAGATGCTTGGGAAGTCACAATGACAACTCATAACAACACATGGAAGACATGGAAGCATTACTTCCATTACCCTCCCTTAATGCTTACATGACAAATATAGAATTAGACATTACAACAATAAATGAATCTTTGTTAAATTTGTCTGATATGGTCATCACTAGCACTCATATCTAGTCTGAAATCTCACGGTTTCTGCTCTTTTCTTCACCACACTTTAGAGTTTCCCACTTGATTCATTTAAGACATAACTGCTTCAGACCATTGTTGACGTGCTTTGCAAAATTGACGCTTCTCAACCTCCTAGAGCGCAATGGGTCAGTGTTGATACTGAACCATCCTATGGAACTGCCACCATATTTTGAATATATGGCCTTCAACAATATTCACGAATTATCTAGGATAGCATTCTGGGTACAAAATGTCTTCAACAAACAATTCTACAACTTGACCCTGTATAAAATAACCTGTACTGACGCTCTTGGAGCACAATGGGTCACACCAGCTTGAACTTATTAAGAACTATCTGTAACTAATGCTCTCGGAGCACAACGGGTCACATTAGTCTGTAGGATAGTTGGCCTGTGCTTTGTGGTTCTGCATATAGTTCATTTCACAAATATGGTAGCGACATTGTAGACTTGTGAGACACCCTCCTTCATAGATCCATTAAAAATATACACCACACATCTTTATAATATAAAGTTTACATATATAACAACCATTCAAAGAGGAATTTAATTTCTACACCATTTATTATGCTGTTGTCGAATAATTGGGCAAACTCTCCAATAATTCCACCATATAAAAATCAAACTTCAATTTTAACCCAAATTTATATCAAACTCTTCAGCGAACAAGAAAATATTTTGTTGCAAAATCGGCTTTGCTTTGTCGCTGTTAGCCTTCTCCTTGATTTCCCGCATGGCCCATGACAGATCTGCAATATGTAAAATGTCGCATCACAAAGGAACTTCATTTAGGGTCGTCGTGGCTAACCTTTGATAAAAACTTGCTTCTGTTGAAATCACATCGGAATCCATGGAAGAATCATGTATGGGGGTTGTCTTCAACCTCATCGCCTCGTTCCATTAGTGATGATGATGACGACTATGACTGGAAGAGTGTAGTGAGTGATGCATTCTGATTGCCTGGATTCAACCTCCGACAGAGGCTTGTGCGAGAGAGGCTTGGTAGCATTGAATGCTTTAATCACTTGCATCGATGACAACAGTTGCAGCCGCAATGATCCCCTAAAGAATTGGCTCTGGGATTCATGCCAAAACCTGCTTGTTCCTGCAAAGTGGTTTGCACAACCCCAACTTCTCGTGGACCACATGCCATCCACATTTCCCATTTTTTTCATGGCACGAAACTTGGTTAAAGAACAACACATTCGAAATTTCTCGGGGATTGCAAGGGAATAAATGGATCTCAGATCCTTGTCAACTCTCATCCAAATCTATGCAGATGATCGACTGTTTGTTCCCATTACGATTGCAGTAGAAAACGTGGGGCCAATTTCCAACAGTCTCCGTAGCCTGCCTTAGAAAACCTTCTGGACTGCACCGTGCGTGCTTCTTGGCCAAACACGAGTCTAGATCTCGTTGTTTGATCAAGAGTCATTCTTCTGCGTGATCTTTTAATTTCGTTCGTAATACACAATAATGCAGTCTTCTCATAAGTCTCATGTACACTACTTCAATAGGTTCCCTTATAAACTCCTCAAATTTACCCCTTAGGGAAGGATTCAGACCAACACAAGTGGCTCAACGTTGATTGAAGGCTCGAAGGCAAAGAGAGAAATGTTGGCTATTTATTGGATACAAATCTACAAACCACGCTCACACACAGATCTAAATAGGGAGAAATAAAGCTCACAACATAAATCCACTGTCACACACCTATATTAATAATCGATCTATGTACAAAACAATAACGCTCAAGGCTCTCTCACATCTTCCTGGCCTTCCCGTAAGGGAATCAAACTAGTACCCGTTCTGATACCATATTAGAAAAATTAGAGAGATGAGCAAAGAGAACAACTAGACACACAAATCACACCCCATATTTTATTGATCACAACAATTTACAAATATATAGGACATAACACACTGACTTCGACACGTCTAGATCATGATTCCAATTCATAACATAGGAATCAAAAACTTCTAGACTGACGCTTGGGAACTCACAATGACAACTCATAACAACACATGGAAGACATGGAAGCATTACTTCCAATACAGGGCATATATGGTGTCCTTTGTGCCTTGAATGTTTGATACTTTGTGTTTGTGGAACATCACGTGTGAGTTAGTCGAAGCTTTTCTCTGGACTTAAATTGCTACATACAGTTGAAACAATAGTTTAATCGCTCCCTGTTATTACGTAAAAAAATTGCATGAAACTTTTAAACTTTCAACCATGGTTGAAAGTTTGTCTATTCAAATTAGTGTTTTCCATTCTTTGGGGGCATTTCTAGATGACGTATGCTATTTAGTATTCCACTTTAATATTTCTGTGTAAAACTTCAATTTGATTAGCATACAACAAAGCTTCACTTTTGACTTGTCGATAAGCAACCGAAAGTGATGTGGCTCTTGAGAATGAAATTTATAATGGTTGAAAGTAGATTTTTGAGAGTATTAGTAGCAATGGAATTGAAACTGATACAAGAAACAAATGTACACCTTAAGTGAAAAAATTCAAAACAAGTGCACTTCGATATATCATCATGCTGCCAAAAAAAAATCTTCATTCAATGACCTTCAATACATTCAAAGAGTTAGAATCAAATATAATTGAATGAAATCACAAATTACCCAAGAAGTTGGTTCCACCATAATGAGTACCGAGTGACTGGCTCTCATGAGTTAAGAGACTAGAACATAGAAAGGTGAGATTTCTGCTGCTACCGAAGCATGTAAGAAAAATTGTCCAACCCTTGTACTTGTGCTCCAATATACATATATGGAAGAAACATTTCCTCCCTCAAGGTAGTTGATCCAAAGGCTCAAAACAAGGAAAAAGTTGAAAAGGCCAAAAGCTTTGTAAGTAAAGCCATTTTTTCTTCCTTTTCCACTTTAACTTATTTTGGAGAAAAAAACACAAAATATTCTTTCTTGGCTCCACTTCTAGAATAGAAGCATCAACAAAATCTGCTTTCTTTGCTTCACTTATTGAGTGGAAATTCAAATATCAACAAAATCTTCTTTTCACATCTCCTCATTGAATTGGAAAAATCTTGTTTTTCCTCCAGCTTTACTCATGAAGACATTTAGTAAAAACTCCCATTCTCTCCTTTAAGCTATTAAACTCCTTTTCCATGAGATTAAATAATTAAATAAAAAATTAATTATTTAATTATTTCACAACTTATGACTTTGAAGTCATAATCCTTGAAAATTTATGATTTAGATCCACACCAAGTGTTGGCTTAAGATAGAAGCTAGTGACAAAGATGCTATTCAACTCCTCACTTTTCCATGCAAAGGAAGCTCAGACCACCCCTCAGTTGCTAGCTAGGAACCACGACTGACACTTGCACTTGCCAAATGTATAAACTTACTAATTATATACTTGCCTAAAAAGGTAGTCTTCCCTAAAAAGCAAGATAGTACAACTTTTGGGCAAATGACATAATGCCCATAATAACCAAAAACAAAAAGCAAGAAGCACAAAAGTAGTGAAAAAGTGCCATACTAGACTGAGTGAAAACGGTCCCATTGGACTCGCTTTTTCACCAAGATCAAGTAGTGGTCAAATTTGATGTGTGGTCCCCTAATGGTCTGAATATTGAAATAATAGTACCACCCAAAATAACAGTTTCCTGAAAACTAATGAAATTGAATATATAAGGTCTTATGATCAATGGTTATGCCGTGAATGTTGGAAAACTAGGTTTGGTCTTCATAAATGTCTTTTTATTCATGTCATTATGATGTAAATAAGAAAGAAAATTATTTATTTGTTTATGAAACATGGGTTTCATGCTTGGGTCATTGGTCAAATAGGTCAAGGAATCCATCGCATGCCTCTAGGATTTTGTTACGATCAAAAGAAATCATAGCCAACCTCTAGCTACAAGTCAATCAAAGGAAGACCTATGGATGCACAACACATCGACCTATGATCCTTTTCAAGTCGACCTATTAAACTAGCTGGAAAAGGAGTATATATAAGAAGGAACTCGAATCAGTTCTAACCAATGTTACACTCGAAGAAAAAAATAACAAGAAGATGTACAAAACGGAAAATAAGGACGAATACAAGTATGCTCCTAACTGAATCATAAATAAGTTTGCCCAGATCAAAATGAATAGGAAGTATTATAAAGGTCCGAAAACAGTAGTTGCAGAGGTTCGAGAGCTAGTCATCAGAGTGATCCAAAGTTGTAGAAGTGTCTCAGGAACCCAAAAATTACGATAAGAAACAGAGGTTCGAAAAAGTTGTTGGTACAGTGGCATTGATATTGCAGAAGGTCCGAAAGTTCCAGAGGTATAATAATAATCACAATATAGTTGTAGTGATCCAAAATTACAGTGTTATTTCAAGAGGTCTAATCTATATAGTAAGAAGGTGGCATCCCTTTGTTGACTTAAGAGGACTTCCTTTGGGGAGTTGACTTGTAGCTAACAGGTTTGGTCATTGGGTCTTGAAGTTGTCTCATTTTTTGATCTAAATTCTATAAGAAGGAGATTGTTTGGGTTTTCTCAAGAAGTGGTGTTTTGCCCTAGCGTGGAGCCTACATTTGGTGTCTTTGTCTCTTGTATTTACTTTGTTGGTAATTGCTTGATGAAAGAGAGCTAAAAGAATAAATAAGAAGACAACTAACTTCACAAGTAATTATCAAATAAGGAGAATCTACATTTGCCCTGATTTTCCAACATGGTATCAGAGGTAAGGTAAAGAAGAGACACCTCATCTAGAGATCAGAAAGAAGATCATCAATATAGCAGTCATTTTGTAGACTTACTTGAAGACACCTAACAATAAGTAGTTCACCTCCAAGACTTTTCCAATCTAATGGCTTATATGTGCAAAGAAAGCAATAAGTTAGAAGGAGCATCCAACTACAAGGCATGGAAAAAGAGAATTGACTTAGCCCTTAGAGAGAATGATGTCGTGAAGTACAAGTACATTCTTGGAAAGGTCCCTATTCCAGATTCAGAGGATGAAGAAGCAATTGAAAAATATGAAAAAGGGGATGTCAAAGCTTAAAGATATCTCTTTGAGTCTATCAAAGACCCCCTCATTACTTTTGTATCAAAACTGTCTACATCCAAAGAAGTCTATGATACCATGGTGAAATTATACTCCGTCAACACAATAGGTCACATGATAGCCTTAAGGACTCAACTATATCAATAAAAATGACAAATGAAGACACGATAGCTTCCTTTTTGATGAAGCTATCAAAAATCAAGGATCAACTCCTTGAAATTGGTGAGAAAAATATCTAATTCAGAATTAATCACACTAGAAATCAATGCTTTACCTAAAGAGTGGCATGGTTTTGCAAGTCGCATCCGTCTAAGGAAAGATCCTCCATCATTTGAAGAACTATGGTCTCAATGCTCAACAGAGGAATCCAGAATAAAGGCTAGAAGTAATGCTCACCCTGACAATGAAACTTCTCAAGCCTTTGCAACTAACTCAAGGAAGAATTTTGATAAGAAAAAGAAGAACAAAAATAGAGACATGTCTGAAGTCTAGTGCTTTGGCTATCATGAATATGGACATTACAAATTAGATTGTCCTAAGAACCCAAAGAACAATAAAAGGAAAGAAAGGTCTGAAGCTTTAATAGTTGAAGTTGTAGAACCCTTAAAGAAGCAGAAGGAATATGTCAAGGGCCTCTTCTATTAGGAATAATGACTAGTGTATCATACACCAAGTTTGCAACATAAAAGTTTAGAAAATGGTCTAGCATGATCACATGCATAGAAAAATTGTTTTCTCTATCTTCATAACTAATAAAAAGAAGTAGAGCATCTTGATTTGATATTGCTCTTAGAAGAATCATGGAAGTAACACTACCTTGGATTGAGATGAAGGCTTTGCAACAACTTCCAGTGATCATGAAGAACTAAGGTATGTAGATATGTTTAATTGTTTTATGCATATAGGGTCTAACATGAATCATATTAGGGTTTTTGGACATGTTTGGTTCTAGGGTGTGTAGTCTTCATCTTGTTGAAGGTTGTTGATATCTAAGTTTTGTAAAGCCCTTGGTTGGATCTTGGAAACCCTAGTCTAGAGAGAAACCCTAACCTATTTTGTTTGTTCCTTCACAGAAACCCTATTGTTATGAACCAGCTCACAAAAAGATAGAAAAGAGAGATAAACGCCTTAGAATTCAGCCTCTTCGAGGGGGCAACCTCCTTTACATTACACAAATGAACAATTTTTGGATGATACAAATGACAAGA
>APFE030502831.1:76194-108562 GCA_000404065.3 Pinus taeda | reverse complement strand
CCATTTTGCAACCTTGTCTTCATCTTTTTGGTTTCTTCTCTTGGCCCGTGGCTATTCTGTAGAGACCTTTACTTCTAAGTAAATCTTCCATGTAGGATACCCATTGGAAGTAGTTAGTGCTGTCAAGAATGACTTGGCATGGACTTTCCATTTTTTTTTTTAAACTGAAGCTGAATATGCTGAAAGTAAGTGTTCCAATGGATAGATCTCGAAAAATTAGGCTGTTTAAAAAAAACGGCTCTGAAAAAGGCTTCCGGATGAAGAAGTTATGGCTTTTTGAAAAAAAAATTGTTGAAGTTGCCGGCAAAGTGCGCGAATGTGCGGGAATGAAAAAAAACGCCCCCACAAAATGGAGATTTGAACCCAAGACTTCTACTCTCTTAAAATAGCTTTGAACCAATTGAGCTATACAAAAAATTAGAGAGAGAGAGAGAGAGAAAGAGAGAGAGAGCCTTGGGTTGTGTGCTTGCCTTGAGAAAGCTCTTTTTTTTCTACAAAACAAAAACACAAAACCCAAACGGACATGCAAAGAAAAACGAACCTTATGGCTCGAAGTTAGCTTTACCCCAAAAACTAAATATTTAAAAAAAAAATAGCTTTAGCCGAAAAACTAAATATTTTTCTCAATGTTTCTGATTTTCCGAGATCACACTAAGGTGCAGGGAAAAGAGCATACGCATGAGAAAAAAAATCCTTCCTTTCTGTTTCTGATTTGCCCAGATCGCACAGAGTCGCAGAGCAAAGAGCATACGCAGAAATGAAAGGTATAGATCCGGTTAAAAAAAAACTAAATAAACCGAAACCGAAATAAGCAGAGAGAAAATAACAGTAAACTGCAAATAAAGACTGTATACCTCCAGATCTTAAAAATGACGCAGATAGGGCTACCGGAAACCTTTTCGCGTGAAACGAAAGGGGTTCCTCACTGGAACAGATGCTCCTAACACAACAGAGCAGTCCTCTCGGCCCGAAAGCAGTCGGAAACAACAGATCTAGGAAGCGACAGTCGGATGCAGTTCTACCGGCTTTAGATTTGGATCACCAATGGACGCGACCCTCAAATAGCTCTAATACCATGTAGGAATTTACAGGGTAAGTTATTCAGACAGAACATCAAAGGACACCGCTCACAAACAGATCACAGATCAATACACCAGTATTTTTGACGTGGTTAAAACCCTCAAAGAGGGAAACAGTCCACGGCCTGAGCCAACGTGGCCACTTCAGGCAATTTATTATAAAATAATGAAAATTTACATAAGCTTCTCTCGTAAACGGTTAACCTACAAATGACCCTCCATGCTCTTTAAATAGAGATCATGGACCAATCGGGTGTTAAGCCACGGATCAAGTGTCGGTAATACCGAGGAGAGAATGAACCATCAGATCACTACATATCGTAACCGTCGGATTGTAAGTTACAAAAGTACATAGTAAAGAAACACACTTTACCTAACTCTATACTAGACCAAGTTATACTTAACTATTTCCTATGTTCCTACTTCGCTAAGGCTATGGTTAACATCTATTTTTCAAAATACATCTAGTCATCATCATAATTTTATTTAAAAACTATTCTTCAAAAATATTTTCAAGCATTGTTTATTTGTATAATTTGTAAATATATTTTGTAAGATAAATTTTTGTAAATAAATTTTTATTTTTGTAACCCTTGTTTGCAGCTGTGGCTTTGGGGTTTTAGAAATTTTGTATGTATTGGAGTTTTGGGCACTTGTAAATTTATTTGTGTAGGTGAGATCCAAGGAAGTTAGTTGGATTAGAGCTAAATTTAGGCCCTTGAGGGTAAAATCTAGTCTCCAATTTTTTTGTAGAGCTAGCTAACTGAAGATTTTGCAGTAAAATTGAATATCTGAAGCAAATTTGATTTTTTGGTTAGGGTTTCAAATTTTTTAGGGCTTCCAGGTCCAACGACCTCCATAGCCCTAATTGTCTAGCCTCCTTGCCGCTGTGTCACCCTTTTCTAGCCTCTTAAGGCTCGCCGTGAGGCCTAAAGGCCTCGACCTTCCTCCTAATCCCCTCGACCTGTCTCCATAGCCTTGTCATGAGTGCTTTTGGCCCTTTAGGCCTGCCCGTAAGGCCGAAGGCCCTCAGTCTCTCCTTTGCTCCTCTGCCACAGGCCTAAAAATGTCTTTCCTCCCCTTCGCTTAGCCCTTTTTCTCTCGGCCTCCCTCCTAGCCCTCCGTCCTCCTCTCGGTAGCCTCTCCTCCTTAGGCTGCAACCTTCTTTGGCTTGCGGTAGCCTCTAGGAGGCTCTTTCTAGGGTGCTGCAGGTCTTTAGGGCCTCGAAACCCTAGGTTGCAACCCCTCTAGCGCCTCTTGGCCCTCCTTAGTGCAATGACAACCTTCCTGGGCTTGTCGTGAGGCCTTTGTGGCCTCTAGACCTTAGCCGCAGTCGTATTAGGCCTTATCACTCTTCTTCTAGCCTTCATTCTTTCCCTCATTTGCCCTCTTCCATCTCTTTGGGTTATTGTGATTTTGGGACTGAATGTTGGTGGTTTTGCAAGCATACTTAAGCACAATTTTGGTGTTTTTCAGGTGCCAAAGACATTGAAATTTTTTTATGCAAGTTTGGTCAGTTCCTCTAAGGCCCTAAGGCCTAAGGGTTTGACCTATAAACCCTCTCTTGTTCACTGTTTGCTACAACAATCTTATCATCTCCTAACAGTGATAAAATACTCGTGAGAATGTTCTAAAAATCACTCAGAATTTGCTTAACACACTAGGGAATAAATTACATAAGTTTGGTAATCATAAATTAGCATGAATCTACATTTTCTAATGATTATCATCTTTGCAATAGAAGTCTTATTTCTAAACAGTGGCATTTGCATCATTAAAAGGCCTGTTGACCACTCCATGTCAACTACCCCATAGCTATACATCTTTTCGCGCATGGATTTTCATCGTGTCTGAGCACTTAGATGATCCACAGATTCATCATTATCAGCTATATGTACACTGGAGTTTTGTAAACCCATTATGCATTTTGTATTGTAAATGATCTTAGTAAGACAAATGTATGTCACAACTTAGGTAAATTTATTTTTCTGATGATGATTTCTATCATAGGAGGTTTTTAGTCTCACCGATTCATGTGTCTTTTTAAACACGGATGATCGACAGAGTTTTTCCCTCCAACCTCACCCCAAAGCTAGGGTGGATTTTGTCATTGAGATTTTAAATAAATCCTAATGTTATTTATCGAGTCTCTGTAAAAGTGATTTGAGAATAATTCTAACTATTTGGTTAGATTATTTTATTACAAGTCACTTGGTCTACTAGATCATATTTTGTGTTGCAGAAATGGGTAATTATTGAGGGTTTATAACGAACGGGTGTTCCCTCTTCATGGGTTAGAAAAGTAATATTTCATATAAAAAATCTTTAGTGCATGGTCCCTCATAGTTAGACACAATGGCTAAATATTAGAGGGTTGGAAAAATTAATAATCCTCTCATGAGTCAATTAATTAAAATTTCTGACTTAAATAAATTAAAATGCTAAAGCCAGAAATTTAATTAATTTAGGTCATAGGAAAAATTAAATTCTCCAGCATTTAAAATTCGTGGGTTTTAAAGTTTTTTATTTTTGGAGGTCCCCGGCCAAGGGAATATTGAAAATTTCAAGATATTTTGAACCCTTGGGCCATAGTAGTTAAGTTAAAGTCAACTTTTTGCAGCAATTAACTCAAAATAATCATTTTTGAGTTAATTAAAATGAAATTAAAAGTGAAATTCGAATTTTCTCAAAAAGTAATTAATAATCATTTTTGAGTTAATTAAAATGAAATTAAAAGTGAAATTCGAATTTCCTCAAAAGTAACTTTATTTCAACGATGATGATTAAAAGATCATTTGATCTTCATCAACGGTTGAGATTGCTTTGATGGGGATCAAACCAACTAGCCGTTGGAGAATTTTCCTATAAATGAGAGGTCTCTCTCCATTATTTGCATCCGATTTTTGAATCGTGTACTTGCTCTAAAAAGGCTCTTGTAACATTTTTCTGGTTAATAAAACGCAAAGACTTTGGGGTTTCAGATTGTGGTGTTCCTCTTTCAGATTTATGTGGTAATATTGTTCTTAATACTTTGCTACTTTTATTTGCATTTGTTGGTTAATAGCCTTTGAGGATTGATCTTTGTATAGGTATCTTACACAAATTTCTGGGTTTTTAGAATATCTTTTTTATTTGATAGAAGTAGCAGGTATCTCTATTTCTTGATAATTTTATGATCATTTTTAATATCTCTATTAATCTAACAAGCAGATTTAAGTGTGCAAAAGTTATCATTCAGAATTTGGGTGTTTAGGGAAGTCCTCAGCTGGACCAACTGACTCTCAGGTTACAGAATCTAAAAGAGCCCACTATCTTTTTAATTTTTGAAGTCATTTTATAGAATATTTTACTTGCAAGGTTTTTCTTGGGCTTGTGCCTCTTTAAAATTTCAAATTTATTTCTAAATATTGTGTAAAAATTTGTTTAAATCTGACTAATAGAGGGCTTTGATTTGCATATCTGTTAGATCTGTAGAATATTATTGTAGATTTGTAAATATCAAATTTTTTAATTCATTGGTGTTTTGGTTATTTCATATTTTTGTATATACATGCTTTTGTGTTTTTTCTATCTTTTATTTGTACAGGAATAGATCTGAAAATTGTAGGTGATTTTTGTGGATTCCGGAGAGAGATCTAAGCCCTGGAGGGCATCTCCATTTTGTTTGCAAGTTGAAGGTAACTTTCAAGAAGATCGTGGGCAATTTTTTTTAGGGCCTTGAGGGTTTTCATTAGCCATCTCCAACCTTTTTCTCGGTCTCCCTTTCAGCCTTATGGTCTCTCCTTCTTCACCAAAATTCTCTCTCTAATTTTTCCTAAAAATTTCCCAATTTTTTTTTTAACAATGGTTTTCACAAAATTTTTTATGAGGTGAGGATTTTCAGTGATTCGGGCAGCATATCTTCAAGTGTTTTCAAGTCCCCAAAAGATGACTGGTGCACATCTTCTAAACCCTTACCTTTTTCATTGATCTAATTGAAAACAAGATTAACATTAGCATAAAATTTTAGTTATTTGAAATATAGCAATAAATTAGTTTTCATCTTTCACTGTATTACATTTTAGAAATATAATTACTTTCAGAAACTTTTGCATGCTATTTTCTGAATATATGTATATTTTTTCCACTGGAAAAATCGTAATTTTATTCATATTGAGTAAAATTACATGTTGTAGATGCTATAATAGCATATGCTGTATCAAAACTTGTCCCGCTGAAAGCAGGATCTATTAAAAATTATCTATCTATCTATGCTTTCCTACCTTTCTTTTTTTTCACTTTCCGCTAGCCTTCATTATTGGGCGTGGCTGTTACAATAGTCATTTGTGCTTCGTTTGTGGCAGCGAAGATTTCTTTTTCAGAATCTGAGTTTGCTGTAGAGTATGCTCTCTTGCTGCCCCCAATTTCTTGCCCTGGGTTATGTTTCTCACATTGCTGCTATGGGTTGCTTGTCTTTGGATCTATTGCATATTCAATCAGATTTTCATCATTCTGTAGGTTGTGTGGAAAGCTTTCTTTGCTGATTTCTGGATTATTTCTTCCATCTTCTGCTTCTTGAAGTATACTGGTGGTTTCTGTGCTCTTTTCCTCTTCTATATCCTCTGCCCATGTGGCTGAAAACTGCCATCCTTTCGGCTTTGGTGGTTGTCTTCTTTTCCTATCTTTTTTGTTTTGTGGGCATGCACTCTGAAGATGACCAGTTTGTCGGCATATGCGGCGGCGAAAGGCAGTGTTTTCATAATCAAGTGGCTGAGCCCATTGCTTTTCATTATGGAGTAAAAGAATGTGATCTGGTAAACTTTGATTGAGATCAACCTCCACACAGATCTTGGCAAAAGTATAGATATCCTTGGATAGGCGTTCATTGTCTACTTCTAAGAATGTCCCCAAGGCGTTGCCGATGCCTTCCAATACTTTGTAGTGCCAAAAGTGTAAAGGTAAGTTATATAATTTTACCCACACTGGCATTTTGGAAACCACCATGCTGTTTGGGTCGAAATTCGGGAACCACGATGTCATAAAAAGGCCAGCATTACCCCAGAACCATGGTCCCTCGTTGAATGCATATTCCTTGTCTTTATGGTGTCGAATTTGACAATAAAAAATCCCTTTGAACAGAGATGGATATCGCAGTTTTTTGTCCATATGGAGTAAATCCATTGACGAAGGGCTTCTGGTTTGGGCCAAAAACCATTAAACCTGCATATCACTGCTTTAGTTAAATAATTAGCATGTATTTTATTTACCTCAGGTATGGCGATTGTTAATGCAGGGTTTTGTGTTGTCTGCTCAACAATGTAGGCCCCTGGGATTGTAGTTTGTTGTTCTGTTTTTCGCTTGAGATTCCATCTTCCCTTTTACTGCATCTTTGAAGGAAGCAGGTCCTTTTGAACTTGTGCCGAGACAGCCTCCTCGGAATCTTGTGCTAAGACAGATGGTTGAGTCATTGTCTATACCGTATTCTTTTAGCTTGCGTTCCTCCTGTAGCACTTTCCCTGTGTAGAGCAGGAGTTGTTTGCATGGTGGGATTCTGTTTGAGTGTTTTTGTTGCCTCCCATTTCCCTATCTTGATGTATATTGTGTTCCCTCCCATGGATCTGATAAAGAGAGTACTTTTTCTTCCTTCGAGCATATCCGATGCAGGTGCTTCAGGCTCCAATGTTGAGACGTTTTGCTGATCCGGCACAATCATTGCATCTCTCTGTTGCCAGCTCCGTTCTATGATCTGTGGCTGTGATCTAGAGCTGAGTGGACACTTTTTATTATCAGGCATCAAGATCTGGGTTTGGTGTAGCCTGATTTGTTTATTGAGCATCAAATCCATTTGATCAGTGGTGGATCTGAGGCTTTTACCTGTATTTTGTTTGTCGTTCTGTTCCTCTTCAGCACATTTGGCCTGTAGTTTAGACCAGGGGGATATCATGGCAGTTGCATGCCCCCAAATCTGTGCTGCATGCTGTGATCCATGGCCAAAAGGGGACTGTTGGTGAATGTGCCTCCCGATCTGGTTTTGATACAGGCTCTTTCGTCTGTTGTGTGCCAGATCTTTTGGATCCTTGACAGATCTGTGATTAAAGTGCCCTTTCGTAGTAAGAGGGATCGTTCCAGGTCCTTGCAAAAGCCGTTCAAGATCTGCACTAGTGAAGGCGGGATCCAGTCGCTGCATTCGAGATTGCTCAGATCGAGCCGGTGTTAGAGTGTTGCGGACGAAAAAGCATTGCCTACAACCAGTGTGGGCTATTACAGGGTTGGATCCGATTGCCATGATCACCATTGTTCAGAACCCTCGTTTTGGCAAATCCAGTGACTGGATACCTCAGATATGGTAGAAAGCAACTCCATTCCGTCAAGCTGAACCACAGATCCGTTTTCACTCCTCCCCTTCAGTTGCTTGGTTCCCACAGCGAGTTGTTAATCTCCTCATGCACCAGATTTGTCCGTGGATCTGCTTCTGGGACACAACCAAAGAGAGAAACCCCTACTGCGTTTGTGGCAGATCGATATACTTTGCTTGAGGAGAGAGGTAACCTAGAGTGTGTGTTTCAGATCTTGTTGCTCCAATTTCCTTTGCCATTTCCGATCCAGCATAGATCTGATGCTCTTTTGATTTTCGATTGCTTCATCCTGCATTGCAGTGGCCCACGGATCCAAAACCCACTCAAAGCTGCGCCTCTGTTTGCCTTCGCTCAATCCATTTGGTGATGCTATGCCCCTTCTCTCCTCGGCGACATCGATCAGGGAGAAATCTGAGGTTTCTGTCACTGCCATTTCCTCTTGGGCCATCTCTTTTTTGTTCCATGTTGGCACTAGTGCGCTTCGAACCAGCGCAGATCTCACCGAGATAGGAGCCATCGAAAGCAACGATCCTAGTTCTGGTTCTCTCCGCAGAGCACATTCGTCCACTCGTCCTTTTCTGAATATATATATATATATATATATATATATATATATATATATATATATAATATATATTTTTTAGTAATTTTCCGAATTTTAGATCAAATACATCAATAGATTAGAAATAATTAAACTCAGAAATTTTCTAAATTGTAGTTATCAGTTTGTCATTTAAAATTTTCTGTTGTTATACATAGAAATTTCTGAATATTGCATGGTTACAGGACTGCTGTTTTAGAATATATTGCTAGTTTTAACATTTGATGTAAGAGCAGATTACTAGGCTAATATTTCATTAATGTGATATGAGTTTAAAACATTTAGTTTAATTTCTAAAGTTCATTTGTTTTTTACATGCTTATGCAAGTAGGACTCATCTAGTTTTACTTATGCATCTAATGATCTTGGTTGGGTATTTCATACAAATGAATTTTTGAATTTAAAGGTATTTTATTCCAACATTTTACATTTTAGTCCATTGTGCAGTTTAGTAATTATTTGTGCAGATTTTACATTTTGCAGTACTGGTATAAGTACTTGCTTTCACATTTAAATCACCACCTTTATGAGCCTTAAGTTAAGTAACATTAAAGACATATTTCAGAAATAATTTTAGGCTCTCATTTAACTAAAATTAACGAAGTCCTTGCATTTCATATAGTTTTAATTTTGCATTTGCATATGAGACAGTCGAGTCTTTTCAGCAGCAGTTTTCCATCCTTTACTTGAACCTTATTTTCTTCGCAAGATAGTTGACTCCATAAGGCACTGATATCACTTTATTCAAATCACTTTGAATCTTTAAAATTTTGTGCAATCTAAAACAAGTATTGGTTGCTTAGCTGTGTCTCCCAGGTTGGTTGGTTCCCAACTAATCTTTTCTTTTTCCATTTCCATAGGGCCTAGCCCCCTTAGTCTGCTATTAGGAGACAACTTAAATGGAGTGATTGGGGATCAGTGTGATAACACCCGATCTGAGCCGTGTTGCGGTGCCTAGACATTTTGTGTGACAACAAAGCCTAATACATTAAGAAATTGGCATTTTGAAAATTGGTTTGATGGGAGCTTGTTTCACTAGCATATCGGCATCTCAAGGTTGCATCTGAAAGTGCTCTAAAGACAAGTAATCTACTGCTGTCATACATTACCTTACTGCTGCCACAAATCTATTGCAACATTGGAATCCAAGTCACATAATGCTCTTATTGTTTTACATTCTAGTTGTTATTTGTCTAAGTGATTTTAAGTGCTATTGTGAAGAAGATTACTAAGCATTGGTTATTTGGAATTTAACGTTTGCTTGACTCTTGTAAGCTCTTTCTCGTAAGATCATCAACTTTGCACTAAATTCACTCATAATAGCGCTTAATCCATAATTGAATATAATCTTGTGTCTATTAATTGAATTGGATTAATCATTAAAAAATATTGGCTAAAGATCACTTGCAATTTTATTGGTATAAGCTCTAATTGTCTATCAATAAGTAATTTGTGATCTTGAGGTTCTAAGAATACAATTTGTTTGATATCTTGGCATCTAAGTGTTCTTTGCTTAAGAGTTTCTAATCTATTCGAATATCTCTTGACAATTGGAGTTAAATAATATTGGCATTTATCTCATTGAAATATCTTGGAAGCTTTTAATTGAAGCAAGAGCATTGATAATTTTGTGGTAATAATCATTGGTATCTTGTTGAGCATTGGTTAAATTATTCTAAGTGCTTCATAAGTTATTACAGGATTTGGGCACATCCCGTAATTGTTGAATAATTGTGGGTATCTATTGTATATCTTATAGGCACTTGGTGATGTTGTAACATTATTTTTCATTTTACTTTTATTGTCTAAAAAAATGAAAAATAAAAGAAAATGAAAGAAAGAAAAATAAAAAATATATAAATAAAGAAAAAAAGTGAAAAGGGTATTTAAAAAAATTGATATACATATTCATAAAAAATAAAAAAAGTGATGAAAAACCCTCGCAAAAAATTAAATATGTGAGCTAGCTCAAGTGCCGCATTAGATATTAAATAAAGTGGTTTTAATTAGTTAAATCGCGAATTTTAATCACGATTAGTTTAAGTTGTTAATAAAGTTATTTTTGACATGATTGTTTTTTGTTGTATGTAATAAACAATAGTGCTATAATCAAGCACTGTGATCTATCCCGCCCAGATTGACGGCTCCCGATGACTTCAGACCTCCTTTGCCCCTTCGATAGTTAATCACAGGGTGGGGGTCTGAAAAGCGGATTCTATCAATCCTGCTTTATCAACGTGTCACTCCCTCATCGATTTCGGTCCCCCCTCTGCCTAAACCGCTTACAACTCAACCCCCCCTCCAAAATCCACCTTCCTCCTTCCCGCCTAATAACAACTATCAACCGTGCTTCCTCCACTCCAATCTATTTCCGCTAAGTGTCACATCCCTTGTACCTATCATTTTATCATGAAGTATTCATTCTAAGATTTAATTGTTTCCAAATTAATGACTCCACTCCATTAAACAAACAGTTTCAAAGATAAATGATCTCACCTTTAAAATAAAAGAAAACCCCGTTCAATTGTCCTTTTCTCTACTATTCCACGACACTGAACGCCTGAACCTGCTACCACAACCAAGAATCGAGCCAAAACAATTTCAACCAACCATCTCCTAAGTAATTACAGTCCTCTTCTTCATTTCGTTTCAAAATGTTTTCAAAGGGCAAATCAAAAGCCACAGTGGAAAATGCTATGCTTACCCCTGTAATTGACCTAGACCATTAGCCTTTAGTAAATCAACATTATAAAATCTTTGAAACCAATTGTGAGTTTGATCTTTACGAACTCCACAATTGGTTAAAGCAAAAATTTGTTGACCTCAACGATGAATTGAGTTTGTGGGACTCCTTCCTACCTCAATTTGTTTTTCCACAAACCAACCATTTCCCAGAGTTCGTCTCATGGTGCCATTTTAGTTGCATACCCAGTCAAAGAGCTATTGTTGCCCAGAATAACGATATCCTATTCACAATTATCCCCAACTCCATATGTCAAATGCTCCAGATCTAAAATTCAGCCTCTCTGCACCCCTTCTCTATAGATTCCCTCATGGAACTCAACAAAAACCTAACTTTTCCCCACAAAGCCAAATTTTTTGAGACATTTCTGCCTGAAATGTCCAATTGCCCAAAACAAACCCTCCTTATCCATCCTCAATGTTTTCAGAAATGACAAAACAAATCATTTCTATAGTTTCTTGTTTATTGGATTATCAAACCGATCAATGGGTTAATGAAGCAATTATAGGTTTTCTATCAGTATTCTTAGCAGGAGAAAACCCTTCAATTATTTTTCATACAATGAATTCTTAGCAGAAGTCATCGATGAAAAATTTCTCAAATTTTCTATAGAAGGAGTTCTCAAACATGCTTCAGTCTTGGTTTACTTGTTTTTATTTCATCAAGTAGATAGATTTCAATTTCCACTACAAAAACTGGATGAACAAGGAAATGCACAGTTTGTAATTCATTGGACTTCCTTAGTAAGGAAGAATACCAATGAATTCACATTCAGTGATTATGTAGACCAGTTCTTGTACAAAGTTTCTTGCCTACTTAACAGTGATGTTGAACCTAGAATTGGACCTGAGATTAAGAGAATTCTACATCTCAATGAACAGACAAAGACAGGTGACTGGTATGAATTGCCTCCATATAAATTGCTTAAATTTGTTCCCATAAGAATTTTTGCACTAGAGTATATTAGGCAAATGATAAATATGGATGAGCTGCACTTTGGGTCAGCCAAAAAGAAACCTTAGTTTAAAATCAAAACATAGGTTGGGTCTCTCATTTGTAATGCCAAGACAACAACAAAAGAAGTAGATCTTCTCCTTAAACAAATGAAATTTAAACTCAGTTTCACTTGGTCATATGATCCTTTAGGAATTATCTCAAAGTTGAGAGTAGAGCAAAAAACTACTCCCTATACTGACACTCCTAGACCTGAAATGGAACTATATATGAATCAAGATGAATGGCAAGAAAACACATTGCAGGAGGCAGAGGAACAGGTACTTTCTTCCATAGCATCATAGACTCCAATGCCACAGGAAAAGCAGGATAAAAGACTAAGGGAAAGTGTTTCCCCTTCAGTCTCAGAAATTCAAGGGAAAGAATTCCAAATATACAAAAAGAGGCAGAAAACCAATCCAGCAGAAGAGTCTTTGCAAGAAGAGAATACACAGTCTACAATAGTCTTAACAGGTCCCTTTGCTTCTACTTTCCCTCGAAATGAAGAAATTTTTATAGGTTCACCATCATCTTCAGCGTTTCAAGAGCCACTGTAAACATATCAATCAGGAGAATTAGCTCGTGATTAGGCTAAACCAAGTATATTTACAAGATACAGGGAAATAAAAAAGAAGAATAAAATTCTAAAAGCTACAACCTATTCACAGTTCTGGAAACAAACAACATCATCACAACACAAACTTCTCTCTGCTTTTGATACTGAGAAAGGAAAAATGCAAATAGCTTTCCTTGACGCTGAAGTTCCTTTTCCTAACACTGCAAATGACTACAAAAAAATCCATTTTCTCTTTTAACATTGATCAAATTCATCCTATTGATCAAGTGGACTTGCATAAACAGACATATGAAATGCTATATTCTACTCTAACAAATTTAGCAATGGCAACATCCAGACTCCAGGTTTCAGTTAACAATATTCAGTCTCAATTAAAATTACAAAAAAATATCTTCTTTGGCTAAAGACACAAAGATAAAGTCTTTAGAAGATTTAGTGATTACACTGGGATATGATCCCAGTAATGTAAAAGCTGCTAAGGAGATCATTAAGAGAAAAAATTATGACATTGCAGCCTAAAAGAAGCATCTCAAACTTCTATCTACTGAAGATCCACAGACAGAGGAAGTTGGTCAACTAGAAAAGGAGAAAGAAGATATGTTCAAAATCATCACTGAACAGAATGGACAAATTAAAGAAATGGAGACTGAAATAAAAAACTGTTGAAGGAAAAAGAACAATAATCAACTCAATTGGCAGTCATTCCTCTAACAACAGTTCTAATCACAGGTACATCAACATTAGGGGCTTCTACTTCAACAACTACTACAACAGTGGAGACACAGTCTATAGATACATCAACTGAGTTAATCAAAGGTATGGAAGATTTATCTATTAGAGGGCAGGAGATTGAAAAACTCAAAGCTCAGCTTAATAATCTCCAAGAACAAAAGTTAAAAATTGATAATGTATATCTGTCAAAGCTTCAGAAAACTCACATATTAACTCAGAGAATTGAATTTCTAGAAAATGAATCTACCATGGCACAGAGAGTTGCACAAGCAAAGGAGAATATTTGGGTAGAGATTAATGAAGCCATGACAGAACTTTGGCCTTCAATTGAAATTATTTTTGAGCAAGAAGAGTTAGTGCAGAAATCAAGGGAAGCCATAGAAGAAGTTAAGGAAGAATTGGGTCAGAAATCAGGAGAAGCTACAGATTTAATTAAAGTTTTAAATTCAAAGACAAAAGAAGAACTGGCAGAATATGAAATTGAAGATAGAACTGACACCATTCTTGAAGTAAGAAGAGTTCTTACTAAAAGAAATTTAATGCTACAGTTAATTAATAAATGTCAGGATTTGGATGCCAGCATTCAAAAATTCCATAGAAAGTTTAATATACTGCATCAAAAAGGACTTCCAGGTTTAAAGGGAATGGAAGACAAATAGTTCATCTGGAAGATTATCAACATAAATTATATTCCATAGCAAGAGATAAATCCAACTTTTTCTACCATAAAGGGAACTATTACAGGGAAAGTTTTCATGGAAGGCTTGAAGTTCGACTTATTTGTCAAGCATGAAATAAAACATCTGTTTGTAGTCAAGCCCACTTTCTAGAAATATACTGAAATGGATGAAACTTATAGAAATTTAATCAAATTTTCCATCCCAAATGAAAAAATATGGGATAAAATATGCCAACTTTTGAGTAAAACATGTATTCATCTTCAACAACCTTTTTAGTCCAAGTCATCACCAGAATCCTCAAAATCAGTGCCAGAAAGCTTTAGTAACTTAATTTTCCTATATTCTTGTGCTATTTTTGTAAACAGTTTTTAGGATATTTTCTAGAAATTCTTGATATTTTATCAAGATATTTTGGGGAAAATTGTATAAATACTTCATATATCGAAGTACAAAGGGTTGAACCCTTGGGATAAGCTGTCAAGAAAAATTGTATTCATCTGAAGTTCTCTGATTTTAATGAAATGATTATGAATTTTCCTCAAAGCAACTGTGTTCTTGTGAGTTATTCGCTGTTTTTCATTTCATACTATAAATTTCTGCATGTATTTAATTTTGAATGAAGAAATTTGGGTAAGATAAGGTTGAGTATCGACTAGTTTGAAATCCCCTATGAAGTTATAATATATTATAGAGATTAGTTTATTGGACTGTTTGTCTGAAATAACTCCTCTACATCTTTAAATTGTCACTTCTTCATCAATTTAAATATAATTTTGTTCGGCTGTAAACATTGGTTAGATGCATATTTTCCATATGGCTAATCAAATAATTTGTTTGATTTTTGATAGGCAATAGTCTCTACGATTTCTGCCTTACACATCTTTTTGTAAAACCAAATTTCTGTTGAGAGGTGGAGAATCAGCCTTTAATTAATATCATGATTAATTAAGATTCAACACTTGTTTGAATTAGTTTAAAACGTTGATCATCCAAACATTTTAAAAACCAACAAAATATTTTAGATGCTCTGACTTAATTCCTAACCTAGAATTATATTCAGAGGTACAACAGGTGACTCCACACATTTTTTTGTGGTTAAGATTGTATCTTATTGATAAGTGCTTGTTGGTATAATTTAAAATCAAGTCATAATTAAGTACTTAAGCAACTTAAACAATCTTACCTTAAGAATCACTCAATCCATCTTGCATTGCATTGTAAGTCTAATTGCATTAATAACTTACCTCCAAGCATAAGCTTGGTTGATAGATATTTAGGGCCACCCTTTCTCAATTTAGCTTGAGAGGCTTGGCAACTCTTTAGTGGTTAATACGGTGACCTTGTAGTTGTTAGAGCCACAATCTTTGCAGCGCCAGAGACATCATGTGGTTGGAACATAGGGGGAGGTATCGTTAATCAAGCCTTTGCTTGGTTTTTGTTGCCTTCCATCCCACAACCTACTCTAGAGACTAGTTCCAAAACAATTAAAATGAAAGTTATACTTAGAATAGGCATATAATTAAAAGTAACCAAGATTCTTGCATCACACCTGGGTCTTAGTATTTGCATAGCATATAAGTTAGTGAAATATCCAAGCAATGATTGTTCATCCGGTTACTTGGCATCTAATTAATAATAAGCAAGAAGCTGACTACATAAGGCTCTGGTCTCACACTCAAATCTAATCTAATCTTTAAGTTTTGCTTAAATTATCCAAGTAGCTAGGCCATTCAATTGTGTCTCCTGGACTCGTTGGCTGCCGACTTGTCCTTCATATCCACATTTCCATAGAGACTACCCCCCATAGCTTGTTGTTGGGATACATTTGGAACGGAGATGTCAGGGATCAGAGTGACAACCCTCGACCCGAGTCGTTGTCGCAGTGCATGTACAATCTTAAGGATAACATTTTTTGGCACCGTTGCAGGGATATATTATTCTTGGCGCTTCAACGACATGCTTCTTAATCTTCTTATCATTATCATTTTTTTCATTAGCCCGTCAATCGGCACAACAGTTTTTGGCGCCGTTGCCGGGGAGCAATCTTTTGATCCTTGGTTTTCACGACATCTTTTCATTTGAGTAGGCAATGCCACAACATTTTTTGGTGCCGTTGTCGGGGAATAGTTTATCTTGTTCTCGGTGCTTCAACGACATTTTCATTCTTCATCTTCTCATTATCTCATCCCGTCAATGCCACATTTTTTGGCGCTATTGCGATCTCTTCATCTTTTCATCACCTTACTCTTTTTCCTCTCACTAATCCTTTTATCTTTTCTATTTGCACCTTTACCACCTGGAAATTTAGGTTGGTTTCCTGTTTGGGTGGGGACTCCACTTATTCATCCATTCATAAGAGCTTACTCTAAAAGAAATCCTGGTAGCTTGGTTAACCCCGCTCTCAAAGCTCGATTAGACAAATTACATTCTAGTAAGCATTCATTTTCTCAGACAAGAAGCCCTCCCTGATATCCATTTGCTACTCTACTAACTTTTCGGGTTTTTGCCTTTTGGATTTTGGAGTTAGATTCATGTTCAAGTGGCAACTCCACTTATTTCATTTCTTGTAATAATTTCCGCTAGAAGCTCGCTTCTTGTGGATCTCTTGTTTTTCTTGAACAAGGATCTCTCTCTCTTACATTCATCGGTTCCTTTTGAGGAAGTCATCATAGATGACTTGTTCGCCCCTTGTTATTTTAAATGTTATGCTCATGACCTTCCAAAGAAAGAAGTTGAGGAGAAGGAAATTAATCAGATTGAAGAATTGAAGGAAATTGTTAAAAGTATGTGAGTTGAGTATAGAAATCAATTCACTACTATGAACAATCACCTAACTGATTTGGAGAAGGCTCAAAAAAATGCGTCACATAAAAGCATGCCATATTGTAGATCTTGTGACCACTTTCATGATGAATCCACTTGTGCCATTGCAATCAGAATCCGAGATAGTGGAAAGACAGGAACAAGTGATCAAGGGGATCTTATCAGGGAATTAACCCAAAGGATTAGAGACATGCAATGCAGTCAAGCTCAGTTGATAAAAACTATGGAGCTTAATCAAGAGAAATTGGTTGTAGATCACGCTAAGAAAATGAAATCCCTACACACCAGGTGGATGACTATTGAGGAAAAACATGTTGAAGAGCTAAGCTCCGTAAAGGAAAATCGTAAGAAAGAAATAAGCTCTATTTAGGACAAGGAAGTTAGTCTTCAGAACAAATTATTAGCCATAGATGAACAACATGCCGAGGCGTTGAAAACCATGGAAATTAATCATTCTAATCAGATGGCCACCATGCAGGGTTATCTGATCACCATGGAAACAAATCATAAGGAAGAAATGAATTCTATTCAAGTAAATCATGATAAAGTGATAAAGGACATGGAAATTGGTTTTCAAAGCAGGTTGTCAGTTATAGAAGAAAAACATGATGAGGAGCTAAAAATCATGAAAATTAATCACTCCAATCAAATGGCCACCATAGAGGAAATGTGTGCCAAAGAGATGGAGGCTATGATGTCCAATGTGCAGAATCATTTGATTGCCATAAAAACAGATAATGACAAAGTAATAAAAAGATGTGGAAGCTAGTCAGATATGTCTTCAAAATAAGTTGTTGACCATGGAGGAAAACCACGCCAAAGAGATTAACGCTATGAAAGATGAACATTCTAAGCAAATGGATGCCATGAGAATTGAAAAGATCACTTTTCAGAATAGGCTGCAAATAATGGAAAAGACACATGTACAAGAATTCAACATAAATAAGAGGATGAAAGAAACAAAGAGTCTTTGACAGAACATAAGCCTCCTAGTCTGCCAGAGCAATTCTCATCTCATTGCGAGACGAGAAGGTCACTTGCCCCATTCAAGAAAGGTCACCTAGAAGTGCCATGGTTGAAAAGGAAAGTTGGAAAGATCAAGCTTATGTGTCTCCTTTGACAGAATATATCCAAAATAAAATTGGGCATGCCTCAAATTTTTCATCTGAGCAGTTTCGAGATCAAGACAAAAAATCTATGTCGATCCCATTATTAGCATCATTGCCCACCAGGAAGAAGAGTAAGAAGTAGAAAAGAAGAAGGAAGAGGTTTGATGCATCTGATGTCCAAGAGAAACTCGATATTCAGATAAGTCAAAGTCCTAGCATTTTCAGAATTCAACATGGCACGTCCGAGAAGTAGCCCATAGACCTGTCGGAAAGTCGACAGATACTCAGTATGCACTATGTTGAAGACATTTGATGCTATGGGGCATCTTTGTGTAGTATCTCTAACTCTACTCCCTTTCATTTATGTCATTAGTTTGTTTTCTTTTTATGCATTTATGTTATATGTCTCTAAATTTCAGTTTGTTAGAGTAGGTTTTTTTTATTCCAGCAGATATTCTATATATGAATGATGATTTTGATTATGAACGGATATCTATTTGATGGACTTCTGTTTTCTTGATACAAGATTCTGGATTCTCACATTGCTCCATTGAAGCAATGTGTCCCCATATGGAGCCAGATGTTGCACCCATTTTTTCAACATTCCAAGGAAACAGAATCTGGAAGCTTGAAGGAATTTTTTCAAAGTTCAAAATCATAAGCCAACAATTCTTATGTCATTGTAGACCCATTCTACAAGTTTGTAATGTAAATGACGCTGGTAAGACCGTGCACTTATGTAACAACCAAGGTAAGTCTATTATTTTGGTGACGAATTTCATCCTAGGAGGTTTTTTGTTTCACTTATTATCTGTGTTTCTAAACACGGCTAATCGAAAGAGTTTTTCCCTCCAACTTAAACCCCAAAGCTAGGGTGAAATTTATTGTCAATGTCTTAGTTGAGTCCTAGTGTTTTAGTCGAGTTTATTGTAAAAGTGATTTTGGAATAATTTAAGGTAATTGGATAAATTATTTTATTACAGATCATTTGGTCTGTTGTGTCACAAAACTGGGTAAGTTTTACGAGGGTCTGTAATGAACGGGTATTTCCTCTTCGAGGGTTGAATTATTGTAAAATCTTATGTAGCAAATATTTTAGTGCATGGTCCCTCATACTTAGATACCACGGCTAAAATATTTGAGGGTGAAAAAATAATTAATCCTCTCATGAGTCAATTAATTAATTTTTCTGGCAAAAATAAAATTAAATCCTAAGCCAGAAAATTAATTAATTTAGAGTCAAAATTAGAATGCTAGAGAAATTAATTTCTCCAAGTTGAAAAATTCATGGGTTTCAAAGAAGTAAATTTTTGGAGGTCCCCCACCAAGGGAATATTGGAAACTTCAAGCAGATTTGGACCTTTGGACTTTGGTGGTTGAGTCAAAGCCAAAATTTTGAGGAAATTAGCTCAAAATAATTATTTTTGAGATAATAAAAAATGGTTTTGACGAGATATTGATATTCGAAAATTCCTCAAAAATAATTATTTTCGACGATAGAGATTAAAAGATTATAAAATTTTTGTCGACGGTCGAGATTATTTTGACGGGGATCAAACCAATTAGCCGTTATTTTCCACTTGGAGGAATTTCTTTGTAAATAGAAGGCATTTTGCTTCTATTGATAAGGGACCTTGAGTTTTGGTCTGATGTAACTTTATAAATGCTGGCGTAAAGCCACTATCCCGCTGGGAATGTTTTGATCATCATAATAAAAGACTTTGGGTTGCAGTTCATGGTGCCTTTGTCTCGCTGATTTGTGGTATGTGCATTCCTATATTGTGCTTCAAATATTAATTAAATCGTTATTTCATTGTAGATGATAGGAACATTCTATTGGTAAGTTTTGGGCTTCTCTTAGGTGATCCGATTCATTGTATGTTATAACAATTTCTTTTTGAGAAAATATATGGAGTTTGCAGCAATGTTGCAGTTATCGTTATCGGGATATTGTCGGTAAGGGAAAAAATCGGGAAAAATTGGGAAAAATCATAAAAATCGGGAAATCATCGGGAAAAAAATTGTAAAATACAAAAATATTAATTTTTTTTCAATTTTTTTTAATATCTAAAGTATCTACAACATAAAATAAATGCATTGACAAATAAATATGATAAAAGAACTATTATATAAGATGTGTAATATCATTTCTAGTGCTACATCACATATAACAGTGAATCATGTCTTGAATAGTAAGTCATAACTCCTGAGTCCCAACTCAGCCTCAAAATATCAACAAAAAACATAATAATGTATCTCACATCATGAGTCATAATGTCATATACAATGAACTAAACCAAATAACAAAAGTCTAATATTACTGATTTCCTCTGCCCCTCTTGCGAGAAAATGCAATAGCTTTCCCTTTCCCTCTAGATGTAGATGCCGGTGGAGTTGACAATGGACTCTGTTGTGCTCTAGAAGTTGAAGAACTAGGAGCTACAGGAGGTAGACCACGTCTTCTACTGGTGGTAGGGGTAGCCCGGGTAAGTGTTGTCACCTCCTCCTCCCCCTCTACGTCTTCCACTATCTCCTGCTCTAACCAATCATTGGCTGACTCCATGAGAGGCCCCTCGGCCTCAACCCTCCATGCAGCAGTGGTGTCAATCCCATCCAATGAGATGGCCTCCATATTAGGTATCCTTTCAAGTTTCCTCACCCACAATTGAAGATTGTAGTAGACGTAGACCATGTCATTAAGTCGCTGGGACTCCAACCTATACAAAGATCATGAAATAATAATTATATAAAAAAATTGTTCAATGAATTCAAAAAATTAATTGGAAATTTGCAATATTTTAAGTTTTAAGTTTAACCTATTGCGCTTCTTGTTGTGTATTTTTTCAAATACACTCCAGTTGCGCTCGCATCCTGAGGAGCTACATGTTTGGCTGAGGATTCTAATGGCAAGCTTTTGCAGATGGGGTACCATGGCACCATACATTCTCCACCATGCATCTACAACAAAATTACAAATAAAATTTTAAATAAACATAAGAAAAAAAATGAAATTTGAAAGTTGAAGCAAAGTATGAAATTATGAACTTGAAGAGACAATGAAATTTGAAATAAACTAAAAAATACCTGGCATTTTAGTCGTCTTATCAATCACAGCCATATCAAAGCCAAATGTGCCACCTGCCGTCCTGTATGTCTCCATTTCTTTGGAGATTTCTGTACGTTCTGCTAGAGATCGCACCATTCTCTAAACACAGGTTAAGGATCCATCCATGATCTCAACATCAAATACGAACCCACATGGGTAAGAAAATGCGGGGTTCAGGTAGATCCCTGTAGCATGAATGGGACAATGGAGGGTGTTGTTCCATAGTTAATCAATCATTTCCCATAGGAGGAGTTGTTTCTGAAACCCCTCATCTCCCTTATCATCATAGTAGGCCCGAATGGATTCTTTGGCCCTGTCTATGGCCTCATACAAATAGCCCATCGTGGGTTTCTCACCATCAACTAATCGAAGAACCTTTACCAAAGATTCAGTAATGGTGCACACCTTCTGCACTCTCACCCAGAAGTCTTCCTGGTATGAAACTAATCGCATATGGCCTCTCCCTCTGATTTGTGGCTCATTGTCAAAGCACGCCACTCCTCTGAAAGAAACATTCTCTTCGCATCCCACATAGAATTCAAGAGGGATTGAAGAGATATGAAATTGGTGGCAAATCGTGTAATGGCGGGGTGCACCAACTCCTTGTTGGGGAATTTTCTTATTAAGCTAAGCACAACTGTATGATTATATATAAATTTTGTAATGCTTTTTGATGAGTCAACAATATCTTTGACAAAGGAAAATTTTCCTATGTCCTCCAATATCAAATCAATACAATGTGCAACACAAGGTGTCCAAAATAAAGTAGGATGCCTCTCCATAAGCATCGTGCCAGGAACAACATAATTTGTAGCGTTGTCCGTTATGACTTGGACAACATGTTTTGCACCCACCTCCAAAATAAACACATCCAGCAAATCACATAAAGTTTTTGCATCTTTGATATGCGAAGATGCATCAACAGATTTCATAAACATTGTCCCATTGGGACAACTAACCAAGAAGTTTATAAGGGTTCTACCCTTTTGGTCGGTCCAACCATCTGACATCACAGTGCATCTTGTTTGTGCCCACGATGCCCTAAACTCCTCTAATCTTTTGGTGTAGTCAACCTTTTCATTTTGAAGAATCCAGCGTCTAAAGTCATCATAAGAAGGGATTTTTCACCCTGGGCCAACAGTTGCAATAGCATCAACAACAAGTTGGAAAAATGGATTATTCCTTGCAACGCTGAAAGGAATATCATTCCAAAGGAGAAATTTAGCTAACAACTTGTCAGCTTGTTCTTTCTCAGTATTTTAAGCATTGAAGTGATAGATGGTTGTGAACCAGGCGTGGTTCTAGGAACAAAAAATGATGAGGTAGCTACCAAGTTCGTTGTAGATATTGATGTTGAAGTAGAACCAGTGCCACTTCCTTGTTCACCTGAGCCTAACACCCTCTTTGCTAGTTGCTTCTTCATTTCTACTTTTGCCTCTCTCTGGTGCTCTAATTCTTCCAATGATCTCATGGCTCTTCGGATGATTTCCGGATTTGTATTTGTGCAAGGCCCTACATCAAATCCAAGGATTTGTGCAAGGTGATACTTCAATCTATAAAACCCCCCGACATATGATGCCCACACAAATTGCAAGTCAAATTTATTCTATCAAACCCTCCATCAAGTTCATCAAATTTCAACAGAGGGTCCAATTTCCTTGGCATGTTTGTAACTTGGTTGAACTCTTGGCTCTTGAGTTTTAAATTGGTAAGATGAAGTTTGAACTTTGAAATTTGAAGTTGAACGGTGAACCTATGGCAAAATAAGGATTGCAAGTTACAAAAAATAAAAAAAATTACATACATGAGTAACATGACAAAACACATTGAATTTTTGACAATTTAACAAACAAAAACACCATCAAATCAACTCAAAAATATTTCATAAACAATGGGTTATCCAAACCCAACCAAAAACACAAAAAAAACCAAAACAAAACACATAAATTTGGTGCTCATACTGGTTTGCCGGAGAAAATTGATCCTCTCCTCTTCAACTCTCAATCCACCAGGGTTTTTGAGTTGTTTTTCTTCTCCAATCAGCGCCCAATCAACCAAGGTTTTTCTCCTAGGCCACTCCCAATCCATGCCGCTTCCGCTGTCTATCCAAATGAATAAAAAAATCATTTTTTGGTGTTATAAACCCGCTGTCCACCAACCCAGCGATAACAACCCTATCGAATCACGATTTTTTCGTTTTTATCGCAATTTTTTGAAATTATTGTGATTTTTTTCCGAAAAAAATTGCCAAAAAAATACATTTAAAAATCGGCCGATAATATCGTTAAATTATAAAAATCGCAATAATCTGATAATATCGCGATTTTCACATCACTGGTTTGCAGGTTCCTCGACCTTTGGGCTCCAAGTTCACAAACTATGGGCATAGGCTGACCATGTTTGGACTTTGAATATTTTATGTGATGTTCCTACTTCGCTAAGGCTGTGGTTAACATCCATTTTTTAAAATACATCTAATCATCATCAAAATTTTATATACATCTAGTCATCATCAAAGTTTTATTTAAATATTATTCTTCAAAAATCTTTTCAAGCATTGTATATTTGTATAATTTGTAAACATATTTTGTAAGATGATTTTTTGTAAATAAATTTTATTTTTCTAACCTTTGTTTGCAGCTGGGGTTTGGGGTTTTTGAAATTTTGTATATATTGGGGTTTTGGGCACTTGTTAATTTATTTGTGCAGGTGAGATCCAAGGAAGTTAACTGAATTAGAGCTAGATCTATGCCCTTGAGGGTAAGATCTAGTCTCCAAATATTTTGCAGGGCTAGGTAACTGAAGATTTTGCATTAAAATTGAAGATCTGAAGCAAATTCGAATTTTTGGTGAGGGTTTGCAAATTTTTTAGGGCCTCTAGGCCCAACGTCCTCCATAGCCCTAGCCGTCCAACCTCCTTGCCGCTGCGTCAACCTTTTCTAGCCTCTTAAGGCTCATCGTGAGACCTAAAGGCCTCAGCATTCCTCCTAATCCCCTAGGCCTGCCTCCATAGCCTTTTCATGGGTGTTTTTGGCCCTTTTAGACTTGGACTTAAGGCCTAAGGCCCTCAACCTCTCTTCCTCTCCTTTGCCGCAGGCTTGAAAAGGCCTTTCCTCCCCTCTGCTCAGCGCTTTTCCCTCTCGGCCTACCTCCTAACCCTTTGTCCTCTTGCTGGCCTCTCCTCCTTAGGCCACGACCTTCTTTGGCTTGTGGTAGCCTCTAGGAGGCTCTTTCTAGGGTGCTGCAGGCCTTCAGGGCCTCAAAACCCTAGGCCGCAGCCCCTCTAGGGCCTCTTGGTCCCTCCTTAGCTCAACGGAAGCCTTCCTAAGCTTGCCGTGAGGCCTATGTGGCTTGTAGACCCTAGCCACAGGCCTATAGACCTTATCCTTCTTCTTCTAGCCTTCATTCCTTCCCTCATTTGCCCTCTTCCATCTCTGCGAATTATTGTGATTTTTGGACTGAATATTGGTGGTTTTGCAGGCATACTTGAGCACAATTTTGGTGTTTTTCAGGGGCCAAAGACATTTGAAAATTTTTGTGCAAGTTTGGCTAGTTCCTCTAAGGCCCCAAGGCCCAAGGGTTTGACCTCTAAACCCTCTCTTGTTCAATGTTTGCTACAGCAGTCGTAGCATCTCCTAACAGTGATAAAATACACATGAGAATACTCTAAAAATCATCATAATTTGCTTAACGCACTAGGGAATAAATTACATAAATTTGGTAATCATAAATTGGCATGAATCTACATTTTCTACTGACTGCCATCTCTGCTATAGAAGTCTGATTTCTAAGCAGTGGCATTTGCATCATTAAAAGCCTAAAAGGCCTAATACATTAAGAAATTGGTTTGATGGTAGCTTGTTTCACTTGCATATTGGCATCTCGAGTTTGCATCTAAAAGTGCTCTAAATACAAGTAATCTACTGCTGTCATGCATTACCTTTCTGCTGCCACAAATCTATTGTAACAGTGGAATACAAGTTGCGTAAGTGCTCTTATTGTTTTACATTCTAGCTGTTATTTGTCTAAGTGATTTTAAGTGCTATTGTGAAGAAGGTTACTAAGCATTGGTTATTTGGAATCTAATGCTTGCTTGGCTCTTGTAAGCTCTTTCCCGGAAGATCATTAACTTTGCACTAAGTTCACTCATAATAGCGCTTAATCCATAATTGAATATCATCTTGTGTCTCTTAAGTGAATTGGACTAATCATTGAAGAATATTGGCTAAAGAACACTTGCAGTCTTATTGGTATAAGCTCTAATTGTCTATCATTAAGCAATTTGTGATCTTGAGTTTCTAAGAATCCAATTTGTTTGATATCTTGGCATCTAAGTGTTCTTTGCTTAAGAGTTTCTAATGTATTCGAATATCTCTTGACAATTGGAGTTAAATAATATTGGCATTTATCTCATTGAAATATTTTGGAAGCTTTTAATTGAAGCAAGAGCATTGATAATCTTGTGGTAATAATCGTTGATATCTTGTTAAGCGTTGGTTAAATTATTCTAAGTGCTTCAATTATCATTGAATAAGTTATTACAGGATTTGGCACATCCCGTAATTGTTGAATAATTGTGGGTATCTATTTTATCTTATTATCATTTGGTGACTTGGCACATTTTCTTATGGTTAAGATTGTATCTTATTTTTTTTTTGTAAGCTTTGGTAGGACCCTCCGATTTTCATGTCCATTACACACCCCGCTACAGGGGAAGGGTAGCCCAAGATTTGAACCCAAGACTTCCGGTTCGGTGAGACTTCATTTCCACGGTCACTGCCACTTGAGCTACCCCATGTGGACTAAGATTGTATCTTATTGAAAAGTACTTGTTGGTATAATTTAAAATCAAGTCATAATTAAGTACTTAAGAAACTTAAACAATCATACCTTAAGAGTCACCCAATCCACCGTGCATTGCATTGTAGTTCTAATTGCATTAATAATTTACCTCCAAACATAAGCCCTTTCTCAATTTAGCTTGAGGGGCTTAGCAACTTTTTAGTGGTTAACACAGTGACCTTGTAGTCTTCAGATTCACAGTCTCTGCAACGCTGGAGGCATCGGGTGGTTGGAACACAGGGGGAGGTATCATTAATCAAGCCTTTGCTTGCTTCCCATTGGCTTCCATCCAACTAACTACTCTAGAGACTAGTTCCAAAACAGTTAAGAAGAAGGTTATACTTAGAATAGGCATATAATTAAAAGTAACCAAGATTCTTACATCACACATAGGTCTTAGGATTTGCATAGCATATAAGTTAGTGAAGCATCCAAGCAACGATTCTTCATCTAGTTGCTTGGCATCTAATTAATAATAAATAAGAAGTTGACTCCATAAGACACTGGACTCACACTCAAATCTATTCTAATCTTTAAGTCTTGCTAAAATTGACCAAGTAGCTATGCCATTTAATTGTGTCTCTCGGACTCGTTTGTTGCCAACTTGTCCTTCATATCCACATTTCCATAGGGACTACCCCCCTAGCCTGTTGTTGGGAGACAACTAGAACGGAGAGTTTGGGGATTAGAGTGACAACCCCTGATCTGAGTCATTGTCGCAATGCCTGTACAATCTGAGCAACAACACTACTTAGGCCTAGAACCACCTTGGTTCAACAAGTGACACCCCTTATGTCCCTGTATTAGCCTTGTGCTGATCTGTTGCCACAAAATCACACCAATTGGCCTTGCACTTGGCCTCATACCCTACGCTGCTACCCTGCATAATATTCAACCCTCGCTGCCTCAATCCCTAGTCAACCGACACCCTGAACTCACTCCTTAGACCCTTGCTGTCTCAACCTTCCGCCAGCCCCAACCTTAGAGCCCTGAGCGTGGCCCCTTAGGCCATTCGCTGCCTTGAACTTAGCCTTATGTCAGTTTTCTATTGTAGGAGACTAGAAACCAGCTCCCTCGCTTCCTCAGACAGTCCACTCCCCTTCGCTGCTTCAGAAAGATAGCTTCCTGCCACTTGATGCCTCAGAAAGATAGATTCCAGCTAGAACTCGGTCACTTGTAGCAAGAAAAGATGGAAAGGTGGGTGGGGTGTACCAATCAGAGACCAGGGTCATGGAACCCTGTTAAACACATACATGGCTTAAGCAATATGAAAGATAAATATTAGATTGCTTTTCTTATTCAGAATGATACATATTTATAATACTGATCCAAGAATCTTTCGCTTATAGATGTGTTAAAGAATCACATGTAGAAATTGTAGCTTAACCATAGAAATCTAATGTGCACATGAGAGAAGAAGAAGAAGAACATAAAGCATGAAAGAAGACAACAAGACTTGATAACAGAGTTTGTCCAACTTGGACTACGTCTCCGGGCCCTGCTCGATCGATGGGGAGGCCTTCATTCATTAAATGACATGAATATAGTCATTAGTTACAAAAAAGGAGTCTTATAATTCTGCCTCTATCAAGCTCTATGGCTCTGTGGCGCTCTGGCTTTCAGGCTCTCTGTCTAGCTCTCTGGCTCTGTTTGGCCCTCTCGCTCTGCGGCTCTGCAGCTCTGTCTAGCTCTGCTTCTCCGTCTGGCGCAACCTTCCCTTTGGCTCTCTCGCACTCAGGCTCTTGGGCACTCAAGCTCTCTGTCTTCCTCCCGAGGAATCCCTCCTGTTTATCTGCTCTGCATTCATTGTGTTTTATAACATGTTTTTGTTGCAGCATTCCGCTTATAGCGTGAACTGAAATGTTCAAGATAGAAACAGTTTTACCAATGAAAGGAGGGCTGGCGCGGGTTTAGCCCACCGTTCGACCATTTTCCTGGCATTAATCCCGAAATAGAACATAAATTAACAATACCACGAAATACATGGAAATACATTGAAAAACTGATTGTGAGCCTTAGCTGGATTTCAAAGAAATATAGACTCACATTTGTAACCTTTCAGGTCCGTCCTAAGATCGCTTATCGCAAGTCACACGGCGAAATGGTCAAAAACCCAATACACGGGAAATACAAAGAAAACCCGAAATTTCGGATTTCAAATATTATGAAATCGCGTCCATAATTCTTATCGGGTCCGCCTTTTATTGGCATATCGCAAGTCGCAATCGCAAGGTGCATTGGCCCCTTTATATTGGGGGTTTGCTGATTGCCAATCGCCGATATTGCCGATATCATCCTGACCGTTGATCTGTTTTCCAATCCGACGACGGAGCTCGCTTGTCGCTATCGGCATATCGCAATCGCTACGGCCTAGGGTTTCTGTCCTTATACCTTGGCATACGCCGACGCCAATCGCCGATATCATCCTGATCGTTGATCTGTTTTCCCATCTGACAACAGAGATCGCATGTCACTATTGGCATGTCGCAATCGCTAAGGCCCAGGGGTTCTGTCCTTATACCTTGGCATATGCCGACGCCGATCGCCAATGCTGATATCGCATGTCGCCTGGTCTGGGTCTCGATATCGCATATAGCCTACCCCCGATTGCGATAAGTCGGAGATCATTGATCGGGAGTTCCTTCTGCCTGGCCTTAAGTTCGCCCTTTGAACCCTTCCGATTGTGATTTTCCTTTAGAAGGCTTTAAACCCATTTTTAGAAGAAATGCCTCCTTTTTCAAAGGAACAAAGGCAAACTTCTTCTTGCGATAACTTCATCATCCGAAGTCCATTTTAGCCCATTCAAGTTGCAGTGGATTTAGAATGAAAAGATTTATGCAATGGGACTATTTACAGGAGCATCCTTGGATTTTCATTTTCCTTTGTCAGAAACACTTTAGACTTAAAAGTCTATCTTAGATCCATTTTGGATCAATCCTCCCCACTAAAAAGCTTTTGGACCCCAAAAGCATTTACACTTAGCACGCTGTCTCAATCCACACTTTCAATCACCTACACGCGAAACTGGTACATTCTTGCAATCATGCACACCACACGACTCAACAACCCCTCCTTGCCAAGAGTTCATAGCACACACTCATTGGCCAAGGATTACATAAAAAGTAATTAATGCCTCAAATACTAATAAGGAAAGGCTAAAATATCATCATTGCGTCTTTGAAGTGATGAAAAAAATGCCATCATTTTTACATTTACTTGCAACGTATGATTTACAATGGTGGCCATAACAAGCTACTACCCCTAAAAAAACCAACTTAATAAAGTAGACCACCGTGAATGGTGTGGATTCATCTGTTGAACATATTCACCTTTCGGCTCCTCTAGCGATGTTTCTAGAACATGGAGCATCGGACACGTGATTTGTTGGTGTCCCTCTTTGTTGCAATGATTACAATGATTCTTTCTCCTCCAAACTTTTTGGGCCGCCTTGGGGCGCTTTCCCCTGGTGTTCCTTCGACAAGTGTTCATGGGGCCTTCACTATCGTTGAAGTGTGAGGATGGAATTTCGTCGTCTATCGTTGGTTAGTTACTAGCTGTGTTGGAGCTTTCCCCCATTTCCTTGTTGGTGTATCCGAGTCCTGCATGGTGCGGCAACTGCTTGACTTTGATGGGGTTTATGATGCCTTGGCCTTTGATGCCGAGGCCCTTTCCTTGATATCCCATTTTCTTCATTAGTTTGGATCCAATCCCTGTATTATGTTTTTCAAAAGCAGCAAATCCATCATCATGAAAATCATATGAAATCGGAGAATCGCTTTTTACCTCCAGATAGCTATGTTGCAACTTTTCTAAGGCCTTGTCCTTGGCTTTCAACTGGCGTAGTAATCTTTGGTTTTCTTCCCTTGCCTCCTGTAGAAGCCTCCTTAGCTCAGCATTCTCTGCTTGGATGCGGTGGTTGATCTCCTCAAGTTCTTGGCGTCCTGCTGCGGGGAGTGCCCTTTTTGTTATGTCGGTTGAAATCCTTGATTCATTGCCGGAATCAGACCCCAAATCTATGGGTCCTCCTGCCGTGATCCCAAAGGCTGCAAACTTCATCTCATCGTTGGAGTCAGACCCCAAGTCAATGGGCCTACCCCATGCAAATCCTGTAGCTGTGACCTTCTCGTCTTCCTTTGACTCGGAATCTTGGCCTTGTTGCACAGTGGCGACGACCTTCTGCTTCTAACTTTCGCATATGGACTCGGATTGACGAACTGTTTGCACCACCGCGATCAGGATGACAAGATCTCCGCTTTGGTATTGGGTCGAAGTCATTCTGAGCACTTTGATTTTTGAGCGTTCATAAGCCCTCTTTGTCCTATGTGTGTCTCTTTAGAGCCACCTGGATCAATCCTCCCCATTGAGGAGCTTTTGGTCCTCCAAAAGCATGAAAAATAATTTGCAACTTCTCTGTACCTTGTTTGCATCACAAGCATCCTGAAAAGGTCTCGCTTCCATCTCCTTCACTTTTGTTCTTTAGAGCCTTAAGGGACGAGCTGACACCTGCTACCTCTGCATCCTGTAGTACATTGTCTTGCAAATTATATGCTTGATTGACATGACTAACTAATGACCCAAACGTCCCATACTTGCCACGAGTTTATAACACGTACTCAATGGTCAAGTTTACATTAAGATGGACGCAATACCCTAGCTATGACAACAAGGCCAACCTATCATGGTTGTTTCAACAAGTGATGGAAAACACATCATCACTACAACACATGATTTACATACACAAGGCCAAACACTATTGCTTTGACAAGTAATGGAAACATAGCATCACTTTCAGAGTGTAAAATGCGACTCAAAATAAGACCAGACATCATTGTTGCTGAACAAGTGATGGAAAACACATCATCACTTTTACATTTTAAAATGCAACAACTGATTTACAAAAGCATGACCATGAAATGACAACATGTCTAGAAACCATTTTTCACTTATCAAGGTGAATGGTCACCTCCTTGAGGTGGTTTTGCTTGTCGAACCACTGCTTTACCTTGTTCACGCACTGATGCTTTGTCTTTAAGGCGCTGCTATGGATGGAGCCTTCAACAAGTGTCTTTTTGATGGCCACTTCTATTGCAATGACTGCAATAGGTTTTCTTCCTCCATATCTGCTTAACCTGTTTCTTTTCATGCTGTTGAGGGGGTCTTTCACGACTCATCCTTTTGTGTGCTACCATTCTTTTCCAATACTTAGAAAATGTATGGTTATATAATCCACAAAAGGTGCATGTTTTTCGATGCCATGTTTTACGTTTATTTTTAACAACATGATTACAATTGAAATGAAAGCTGCAGAATTGCAGAGCGAGAGGGCCAGACAGAGCCAGAGAGCTAGACAGAGCCAGAGAAGTTATAGAGAAGCGTAAAAGTCAGAGAGCCTGAAAGCCAGAGCACTGCAGAGCCACAGGGCCATAGAGCTTGATAGAGGCAGAATTATAAGACTCCTTTTTTGTAACTGATGATTGTATTCTTCTTTTTCATGTCATTTAATGAGTGAAGGCCTCCCCATTGATCGAGCCGGGCCCGGAGACGTAGTCCAAGTTGGACGAACTCCGTTATCAAGTCTTGTTGTCTTCTTTCATGCTTTATGTTCTTCTTCTTCTTCTCTCATGTGCACATTAGATTTCTATGGTTAAGTTGCAATTTTTACATGTGATTCTTTAACACATCTATAAGCGAGATATTCCTGGATTAAATACATAGGAGTGACCCTTGGCTTCATATTCCAAGTGGTACCTTGGATTCCCTTTGGCTGTTCAGCTTCCACACCAACCCTTAGAGGATTAGGTGTCCAACATCCCCGCCTTAATCCGAAGGGTTATGTATGAGTCCATGAAGAGAGATGTAATACAAAATGTGCAAAAACATGCATGGTAGCACTAGGCTGAATGTGCTCTCTGAAATGTTGGTATAAGGGGGGTGGTTTAAGGATGACCACCAACACTTGGACGCTTAGTGCAGTTCCCAGAGCTCTTCTAGGTCTGGCAAGAAGCTGAGGTCTTCTGCTAGAGGAAGTGTTCCTGATGTTTTGAAGAGGGAAACCTTTAACCATGAAAGGGAGGTATCACCCCGCATAAAAGGGAGAACCTCAACCTGAAAAGGGAGGTCTCAACTTGTGATGGTTTAAGGATTACCACCAACTCTGGAATGCTTAATGCAATTCCTGGAACTCTTCCAAAATTGGCAAGAAGCTGAAGTCTTCTGCTAGAGGAAGTGTCCCCAATTCTTTGAAGAGGTATCGCCAACTGAAGGTATGCTTAGGGGCATCTTTGTCTCTGGCTACAACTCTGAATCTGGTATGGCAAGTTGTTGCTCAGGCTTGCTTGATGTGGCTTTGAAGCTTATAGATGACCATCACCTCCCCCCCTGTCAAATACACGGTGAGATGATGGAGAAAACTCAACTGCAAGACTGTTCAATACTCTAGAACAATTTCAGACATATGACTGAAATATCTTCTTGGCTGTTGATGCCCATTGCCAAGAAGCGATTCATCCAAGATGAATCTTTGTTCTTGCAGGAGGCTTGTTTTCGAAGCATCTATTTGAAGAATGACTGGTTTTATGTTAAAATTGGCAACTAGGGCCAAAGTCCATGTGGGTCATCTTATTTATGGCACCTGATATTTTTCTTGGATCCCTCTCATCGAGAGGTGTAGGATTGATCTAAAGATCATTTGATTCCGATAAGTATTCATGGAGTTATGAATTTATTTGTGTTATAAGACAATTCGTCA